>JAECUM010032452.1:0-45867 GCA_016617855.1 Megalonaias nervosa
TATATATATATATATATATATATATTACTAAAGCAATAAAAGTTTTGTACTTACTCACCAGGTAATGATCTGTGGTTATGGTCCTTGTGTAAAGGATCCTTACCAAGAAAACTCAGCGACCACAAGTTTTGTATGGTTTAATTTTAGGGATCGTCCGTTTAAAAGCAATTAGAAAAGGTGATTTAAGGACAGGCAATGGCGAAGTAGATACGATGTCGCCGATTTTTTTTTGGTGGACACACTAGTTTTGGAAATTTACTAAAATAATAAATTGTACAGTAGACGGTCAGTTCATTATACAGAGAGTTATTTCATTTAGCGTTTTTTTTTTTTTTAAACTTAGCACATTTATTATCTGTTATGTTATATAAAACAGGTTGTTTATCGATTGGGCAAACAACACCTCTAAAGCGATGAATCAATCAATTTGTTGTGCCTTATGTAAAGTAAATATATATTTAGGTCAGTTATGTTTATCTTTTCCGAGAAATATATAAAAAGATAGTATTTCCTTTGCTAGTCAATTTCGCCGTTTTCTGAAAAATCCAATTTGGATAGTCATACGTTTGTCATAAATGTGTACCCAGAACAAAATGAAATGCCAAATACTGTACTATGCACGCTTATAGATAGGGTACAACTGCAAACAAACATACCTTGATACATTGCGCCGGCTATTGTTTCACTGATTAATCCTAATAAAACTGGGGACAGCTCAGGTGGCTTAAGTGGTTAGAGCGTCCGCCTCGGATACGGGAGGTCGCGAGTTCGAACCCCGGCCGTGTCATAATAATGACTTATAAAAATGGTACAAACAGCTGCCTTGCTTGGCGCTCACCATTAAGAGGTTAGTGTGAGGACTGGTTGGCCTGGTGTCAGAATAATGTGTCTGGGTGGGACATGCTGCCACAAGTCTGGAGCATGATGCCCCATTGCTAGACGTCACTATAAACTGCCACACTGCAGATATCGAAGCGATATGACTAGAAAATTGTTCCCGTTACGTTAATAATCCAAATCATACACATACACCTAAACAAACTGCATAGATCTACCAGTGAATTATGCAATGGCTGATTTGGATCTACTCAAAAGCGAGTACATACTGTACATGTACTATAATGAAATTATGCAACACCATCAATAAATGTAATATGACTTAAAATACACCAAAAGTCAACCCAAACATTTTCCTGAAAGTCATAAATTCCACTCTTACAAAAGAAACTCGTTAAAAGATTTCACCGTTTACATACGCAAAGTTCCAACGAAGGAAAAGTATATATGATAACATGTAAACTTATACGTTTTAAATAACTCTGGTATCACATACATCGATCATTGCGTACGTGAAACGTATTTTGCATCAAAACATGAAATATACTGTAAAAAATAGGTAACATACACGAAAACTAGTACAGAAAATTTACATAGGCGGGGGGGGGAGGGGGCGAGAGGCCGAGTGGTCTAAAGAGCTCACCGTTACGGATCACTGCCATCTCACCTCTGTCTGATTGGGTTCGAGTCTCGGATTCGGCTAATGTGGGTATGTGAGAAAGCTTGCCAGTAGCTTCTCGTAGGTCGGCGGTTCTTTCCGGGTTTTCCCGGGTTCTTTCTCCACCATCTATACTTGCCGCCATGTATAGCCTATTTTGTGCTGAAAATGGCGTTAAACCCTACAACAACAGCAGCAACAGCAACAACAACATATGCCAGGCATAAGTTCCGTTTGGTCGCGAATCCGGGTAAGAATTGGCAATACTGAGAACACGTCACGGATTGCAAGCGTGTGTCAATGGCTCAAAAAGGAAAGACCGATTACCATGAATCAGCTACTCTTTTGCGGCTTTTGTAAGATTTCCTGGTTCATCGCTGTCAGACTACATCGCGGATCTGTTATTAAGCGCACAGTTAGCTTGAAAGGGAAAGTCAATGTCGCCTTTTTAAACTACATATTATATGAAGAAGACATTTTTATTTTGCTAAAAATTTTATATAACATTCACAATTTAATGGAAAATTGTTTGCGTGAATGTTCGGTATCACACCGTCAGTTCTTGCAGCCATTAGAGAATATCAGTGACGTCACAGGGTAGGTTCGTTTATTTTGGGTACAGAAGCTACTTTGAAGATAGTGGGGTTACAGTACTTCCAGGTCGAACATAAAAAAACCCAACTATTTACCTACTAGTTGGACAGTCCTGATGTTGTAGCTGAAATAGGAACAGATGCTTTCATTTTTCACATAATCAGATAATGCATGATCTGTTTTCTTGTGTTGGTTAAAACGGTCACAGCATGGTCAAATCGTCAAAATCTTACGTCCTCTTTAACGCCCCCCCCCCCCATTAAATTAAAAGCAAACATGGCAAGAGGTTTATGATGGTTACAGTGTTGATTGTATTAACAAATTTAATTCGAACAATTTTTGTGGATGTGTTGCATATCTCGGAAATTAACACAAACCGACCTATTGACGTAAGTACCATTCAGAGACCTTTTGATCCTTACATATCGTTTATACATTTTACCTCTACAATACGGTATATACTCTAGGATTTAAATATTTCCATAAGCATTTTTTTCTTCCGAACTTTGTTTACATTTTCAGTATTTATGTAGTTAATTTTTAATATATAATAAAGAGTGTAAATTGTCCCTTAAAAGCGAAGAAATATTTGACTATTTAATTTCGCCGATCAGTTTCCCTCACGAACGCTGCATAAATGGACATAACGCAAATAAATGAAATGGTTTAAAGTAACTTTCAAAATTTACTTTAATCCTTTAGTCAAAGAAGTGTGTTTCCTCTCGACGGATTATTGTGATATATTGAAATTCTCTTGGTCACCATCATTGTTCATTTCGTCGACAGTGGTACCCATTAAATCCTTCAATTTATCTTTACAAAGAATTTGAAAGACTCCAACTCTCTGAAGACGAATCGACGAATAAAATCATATCGAGAGAACTCACTTTATTACAGGCATGTGTCACCTACGGTCTGGTCTGGTTTTATCCGGTTATATTTACATCAATCGGATAAATTTAAAAGTCGTTATCCGGCCCGAGATCTAGAAGGAGTTGCGCATGCCTGCTCTAATATATTCCAAAAAGAAATTCAGGAAATATTATATAATCTGATTCACTTTTTCGTTGGGCACAAATTTTGTGGAGTTCGATATTCAAATACCCCCCCCCCCCATTATTCAGGTGTGAAAATAATACTACTTTGTCCCCTTCAGAGACACCCCGAAAACTTTTCCAGCAACATAAATGTAATTTTATTTGCAAAATTACAAATAGTGATACCCAAGAAAATAAGCGTATTAGCTAAATGCTTTTACAGTTTTCATAGACAGTACAGCTTTAAAATAATACAGTGTACATCGACAGTTCAGTTTTAAAAGCTTATACGGTGTTCATCGACAGTACATCCAAAAATGCTTCAAAAAACGTTCACGGACAGCACAGTTATAAATGCTTACTTGTAGTCCATCGACAGAACAGTCGTAGCTTATACAGTGTTCATCGACAGTATATCAATACCTAAGACAGTACTGCAGTAAATGCTTATTATACACCCTTCACGTATTTCTTCCATCTTGAACAGAGAGGTATCTCAGTGTATTCATCAAGAGCAGAGTAGTATCTCACAGTATTTATCTCACCAAGAACAGCGGTATCTTAGTTTATTCATCATGAACAGAGAGTTATCTCAGTGTATTCATCGTGAGCAGAGCGGTATCTCAAAGTCAGTAGTCATTATTATGAAACTGCTAAATTAAAAAAAAAAAATCAAAGACTCAAGTATTTGCCACTTCTTCATAGCGTTCTCGGTCAAAAATAGAAAAATGATAATATCGTTTTAATGACACAGAGTTTGTGTTATCAAATCTTATGTGTTTAGTAGGCCTACAAGTCTTATGTGTTTAGTAGGCCTTCAGGAGAGAAAGAGAACTACCGTTTGTCTTTTTAAATCATTTACCAAATTGGATTGTCAGAATCGCTACGATTGCACAAGGTGTTTGTCACGAAACAAGTTCTATTTCGGTGTTCGCACAAGATCGAATTGTTCATTAAATCCTAGAATAAAAGTCTGCTGTTATGTCGTGGCAAATATCATAAAATGTATCAGAATAAGGGCAGATAAATTATTTATTAAACTCATAGTTGTGAGAGTTCCATACAACGTATAAACCGTTCTCCTGTTTCGAAATCGGACTTAGGAACAGGAAGAAAAACAAGCTCTATCTCTCTAAAGAATATCGTCCACGACACTGCAATGTGTCGATGCACCTAGTATATCATCGTCAATAACAAAACTTACATAGATTTATGCGAATCCGAGCGCGTTCATATAAAGTACATATTGTTCTAATGGTCTTTGAATTCATAAACTAACCAGGTATGAATTTATTTATGACCAAGGCATGACTGCCTGGGTGAGGCTACGTATAAGTTTAATGGCGGTGGTTAATCATATTTACGTAAAACATCTGATTTTTCCAACGTGTTTTATAGAAGAAAAATCAGTCATACAGCTTAAATAAAAGAATAAAGTACACTAACTAATATCCCCCTATATTTTGTTCCTGATCCAAACAAATAAAAAAATTGATGGAAGAGGATTTTGACATACATTACGTGCACATCGAGAAGTTCAGATGTATACTGGGCCATTCTGGATTGTATACATAGTGAAGAAAATAACATGATTCTCCATTTTCTAATCAATACCGATGGAACATTTCACAGCATTTCCTTTTCTATATTAGTTATTACGTCCTACGTGAAAATAAATGATTGAGACACCATTGTAATCTCCGTTTCCTACTGTTCCGACAAACATGAAAATAAACTGTATCTACTTGAAACCTAGCCTTCATAACCTGTACAAAACCGGACAGAATAAATTTAAAAACAAACTTCGTGCACACGAAAACAAAATGGGCGCTTTAGGTAAAGATGGCTATGACGTCACAAGCTTACAGACGGGTCTCCGCTAGAGGTACAATCTGGCCAGTCTCGCTAGAGAAGATGTCCTTATCAATATAAACAGTGGTGCACCAGTCTTGAGCAATAGGATCATGTTCATAATAATAATACAGACGATCGGAGGGTGTTCAGTTTTTAATATTAAGTGTATCTCTGATGAAGAGTCACACACAAAACGCAGATGCCATGTCAATGGGCAATTTGCACGATGTTGTCGTCTGCATTATGAAAAATATGGATTAAATAAATTTGCCGACGATTATTCGGAAATTGTCATTGAAATTGTGTGCTCACATGCCAGTTCAACTCAGAGATTTATTGTCTGATGCCAGCTTTATTTTATGAATATAAATTAATCTCCTTCGAACTCGTGCCTCCACCCTTAACCAGTGAAACCAACAAATTTCTAATCGTCAAAGAGCTTACAAACGAAACTGACAAATCTTAATACAAGCCTTTCTAAATCGCCAGCCAAACTGGTAAGTTGAACAGAAGAACATTATATTTATATTGTTTCTATTTAATTTCCATATATTATTTACCTCACTAAAGGAATACGTGTACACTCAATTTTGACTAACTACCGAGAGTTAGGGACCAACTATTTAATGATCAAACGAAGATATTGTGTTTTTTCCCTTTATCTCAAGATAAAATATTCCAACATAATATGATGGATTTAGATTGTTCACAAATCAGAGAAAAAGTACTTTTTCTTAAGCTATTTGAGGGTCATATTTTCACCCCTAAACATAAAGTCCTGGGAAAATTAAATGGTGGATCCCTGGCATTACTGATAGTTTTCGTCACTAACATAATTATAATGATGATGGCTATGACGATGACAATAATGATAATTATAGCACAGACAAATTGTAATAATGTTATGCTAATTGCTCTGTCGACTCGACCTTCAATACTTTCGCAAGGTCGCGGTCATGTTTACTCTCCGCTATATTGATTGTTAACTTCTACCTCTGGGGACCAGTATGAAGTAGTTATTCCCCCCCCCCCCATTTTAACAAAAAATCCATTGTACAGCTTATACATAGGAAGCCCCAAAATTGTTAAACTATCCAAATGCGACTATAGGAACTAGTCTCTCCCTTTGAACAAACTGGCATCATTTTGAAGGCTCGTCCTCTCTTTCCCTCCCAGAAAAATTAATGCGGACCTCTCTCTCTCTCTCCCGTGCTATAGCGCCCTCTGTGACGGTGTTCATAACATAACGGTGAGATAAAAAATATCTTCAGTATGATGATATAGGGATAATACACTGTAATATTGCTGACTGCGACACATTTCCATTAAGAAATGTGTTACATTATTATACCTATGAATAAAACAAGAAGCGTGGTCCATTAGAAAGTCAAGTAAGAAATTTTAAATACTTTTTTATGTTCGACCGCTTATAGCATTAATATATTAATATTATAGCATATGCCATTTGTGATTGACATCGAGCTTAGCACGTGTCACAAGTGTCATTATCGTGATACTTCAAAGGTGATTCAGTATATAACCGCCTGAAAGTATAAACACCTCATACAGACACTCCGCAATGCCCAAGACTATACAGAAATAATGCATTTTTATCGACCATCACTGTCTCTGATTTATTAGATGGTTTAACGTCAGACTATATGCAGTGGGGAGTTAAAAAAACAAAACAACAAAAAAACAAAAAACAAAACACTATAGAAAACTAAAGAAGCCAGGTACCGCACAATGCCGGTTTGACTTGTTCATTAATAATGTACTTATTGACATACACAAATTAAATATTGTCATCGTACTCCTGATATGAAATATGAGAGGTGAACGCCGCCCTAATTATGGATAGGCAAAATTTCGGCTTTTCCATGGTCTCTGTGACTCTGATGCTCCAAGCTATCATTAGATCTGGCCTGAAAATCATTCAAGCTTTATGGCTGGTAGATTTATATTCTATGTCAACCAATCACACAAAACATAATTTGAAATGTCCCTTGCGATTGGCTGCAAGAGAAAACTTAAATCTCAAACTCAAGGTAAGAGGTTTTAGATCTTCAGGACTGGCTCCGATATTAACGATTGTAACGCTCAATATCACACTCAACCCTCCCCCAAAAAAGAAGTTGCAATGACTAACGTCAAATCGCTGACCAAAGAGACGACAAGTCTTGATTTCAGTCTGAGGCTACGTGTGCGAAATGTGCAATCTTGGGGCCTGGACCTACAGTCCTATAGTTTTGAGAATGAAATTGGTGCACAAAGCTAATTATGCAAATTCAGATATGATACGTAGACGTGGAATATATGTAGGTCAGTAAAATTTTAAAGTTAGATAGAGGGTCTATTTCTATTGCTATCTAATAGAGTACGCCGTACACTAATGTAATCAAGATGCGCACTGACATACTGGCATCAGGTCACGATTAATAGTTCCGGTTCAGTACCACGAATGTAGTCCCAGTCTATTTTTAGAGCATTTTTTCTTGTCTCCGTTTGGTGGTGATACAAGAGTTAGATTTAGGCATTCTTGGTATGGATTTAAAGGCAATTGTTTATTCTTTAGAATATGAGCTTATGGTGTGGTTGTCTGTGTGTGTTTCGGCGACAGTGTACAGTGAGTAATAAGGTCTTGGTGATGGTCAGGAAGTGAAGTCTGTGTTCCATTGCACGTTGGTTTGTTGACAGTCAAGCCTTTCAAAAACATGCCGGTGAACCTTTGACAAGAACTTCACCGTGAAGTCATCTTTGAAGGTATTTTAGAGTAACATATGATTTGATTGTCACACAGTGGAAAGTTCAGTACTGAGAAACAAATGTAGAGAATATATAGTAAAATTAATTGTGTTCTATGGCCATACTGAGGCGGCTACCCTGAACTGCCATGATGCATCAGTGATTCAAAGATACATATCTATTCTCTGAGCATGTATTTCACATAGTACTAATATTAATATTTGACCTATCCAGATTTCCAGTCGTAACTGTCAGATCGTAACTAGTAAAAGATTTTTTCGACAATAAACAAATAGCAAAACTGTAAATATGTCCCACGAATGCATTCTAAAACACAAGTATGCTGCATGACAAGAAAATGTGTATATTCGAAAAAGTTGAAACTTAATATAAAATAACGGTAAAATACAATTGATCAAACTTTTTCATTCAAATAAATCATCTACGACACCGCAATCTATCACCTTACCCACTCACTCACGCGTAATAGCTGAAAATGACAGCGCTCCATTGTGACACTTTAAATAAACACTCAGCACCTCTTAAATGAACATAATTGTAATTATTACAACTCCAAAACATGCAGTGACATTTCACTATTTTAAATAAATAATTATAATTTATGTAGTTGGCATCACTATTTTCTCTTGTTTTGAATCTAAACTAGAACTAACGAAGAAATTATCTTTAACTTGCGTGTCAAAACACAGAACTCTGCTAAACCATGTTAGCAAGGAAAAAGACGATACTTCGTCCAAAAGATAAGACCGTATCTATTCAACTCAACTATATCGGTGGCACATGTAGTTATACCATCATCCATGTGGAAATTAGAACTCATTTTAATGACTTTTAAAAAAACAAGACTTTGTTTAAGAATGATGTGATTGCAAATCCCTTCTGCAACAGTGGATACGAAGTGTAAAAGGTATCAGATGTAATGACATCATTCATTTAAATGTTAAGTTTAAATTACCTCATCGTTTGCATCACGATTTACTATACCCTTTTTATGATTCACGTAAGCTGAATGATTAGAAAAACATCCAAATATTTTACATGTTTATAACATATTTTTGAGATACCTTTTTAAAAAATTTCATTTTACTTATATTTGTGTATTCAGTTGGAACTTGAACATTACATAGTGTAAGTTGTAACTATTTTAATTGTTATATCTATCTATTCTCTGGTGTTCATTATACATTAATTTAACGTTTCAAAATACCTATAAACTAACTAACGTCACTATTGTATACCACCCGCCACGTCACTTTTTAAATGTTCGTCCATTACATTTACAGGTTTATCCTGTTGTAGTTTATTTCCATAGGATTTATATAAAACAGCTAAATATAATTTTCACAGATTTAAACGGTTTACGTTTACATTTGCCACTGATCTGTCTTATTCAATTTCTTACACTCATCAACTTTTCATCCAACATCAACTTTATTTTCTTCTCTCCCTTTGATTCTATTTGATCTCATATTTTCTTTCAATATCTTTTCTTTTTTCTCTTATCTTATTATTGTATCCCTATTTGCCACTGTCCATGTTCTGATGCATCATCAGGTGGGCATGGACATGCTGGGTGGGTAGGACAAAGCCATTTTCGGAGGGGGGGGGAGACAAATCAAGGGTACTATTATATACTGCACAGTGTAGTGTTATAAGTCTGCATTGGGAGGGGCACTTACCATTGCCCATAGAAAGCAACCAACTATCCTATTATCTTACCTTCTAATTCCTGAGGCGACATAATCTCTCCCTATCTATCTATCTATCTATCTATCTATCTATCTATCTATCTATCTATCTATCTATCTAGAGTTCTGTGTATTGTGGTATGGTGTGTAAGTAGTTAATTAGAGCTATGTTTAAAGCACATATTAACCATGTCTTGAATGGCATCCAATCACAGAAGGTTCTTACCATGAATTGTCGAGCTTTGAAAGTCGATAAGTACAAAGGAACTAAATGAACTCAAAATTAATGCAAGCTTACTTGATCTGGAATATCAGATCGTCTGTCACTATCCATCATTTTAACCCAGAAATGTATTCACCAGATAAAGTCCAACCGTATAATCTGTTTGGTGTTCCTTGTCTGACCATAACATTCCACTTCCTTCAAATTTTGATTCAAAGCGATTGTTAAGTTATCCTTGGACGAACTCCCGAATAACTTTTTTTTTTAGGATTATTTTAAAGTGTAGTTAAAATCTTTTGACTGATACCGCAAACGTTAAAACCCAAACTTTAAATGAAATCGCACATAGGCGTTGCACACTGGCTGTATTGGAAGAAGGTTAAGGACTCACAGGAGTTATTCATTTTCCATAGTAAACTCATGCAAATACCATCATATTAAAAATTGAATAACTTACGATTTCTGAATGCTCATGATTAATGCTATATTTATCAGTATGGACATATCCTTGATGACAGCTTCTGTGTAGAGAAAACCACGCTTGACGCGGCAATTTCTGGATCTACATGTGTTTTTGAAAATTGTGCTGTCAATTCCGCACCAAAAGGTCAGGTGCTAATTTCAGTAATGAGTTTTCCAAACTCAAGTCTGTAAAAGGACTGAAATTCTAGCAATAAAATAATGTCTATTTCTATTCAATTACAGCTAGGATACGGTCTCAAAAGAGTCTTTCTATCAAAATCTTACTTTGATTATCAACCAATCCTGGACAGCTAAACCCTTATATACTTCTATTTTATCTTCACCCACCCATTTCTAGACTGCTTCCCATTTCTACATATCATTACTACCGTGACTCCTTAAGATACAATTGGCTTCATGGGACTATTGTACTGACCTTAGCATTCACATGATCCATGGTGAGCAGATTGACCCACTGTATCATTTACTGTAGAAATAGTTTATTGGGTAGTCGGATCTTGTGAGTAAGCTGCCCTTTGTTATCCTTCCTTGTTATTTTTACACTTAATTATACTGCAGGGGCCCCACCCCCATTGAAAAAAAACCTCATAGATCCGAACGTGATAAAATGCAACCACGTTGTCCCCAAAATGCATATGTCGCATGTATCAATGAACAGTCGTGAAAAACGGAAGTTGGTAAGCTGTTCAGCAAGGCAACACCTAACTTGGTATAATATTCATCTTCATGGACCAGAAACTGTTGAGTACATTACGTTCGGCTGTCCCGAAATGGAAACTCTGTTATTATAACAACAACAAACGCAGTAAGCCATATATATTCTAAAATTACGAAAGCTTTCTACTTGAAACTGAACTATATGATAAGGAAATGACATAAAAGGTGAAGAAAGTTCAGAAATGTATGTGCCTGGAATAGTAAACAAAGAAATTACTTGCCGCCTGTTTGCTATTTTACACAACATGTTCTTAATGAGCAAGTACATGCTGATATATTTATATATGTTCAAGCTCATATCTGTATAGAATTTTCTGTCTCTGTCTCTGTCTCTCTCTGTCTCTCTCTCTCTCTGTGAACTTAAAATATGTAGATAGCACTCTCGCAATTATAGGTATTGTATATGCAGTTACGAAAATTAAATGTACACTTTCATGTCTAAGATATAATAGGTGGCGTTCTTCACATTTTCAAGCCATGTAAGGGTTGTTTCAAATGATTGATGTCCAAAGCATAAAACAAATACATTAAAAAAAAGGTTTTGTGCATGAATCTAAGAAAAATTATATGAAGGTGCATTGAAGAACATATTTTCGTGTTCTTTTTAAAATTTCATGATCCAGATTTTTGCGGGTTGAAGGCTTCATTAAGGTTAGATTTTGACCTAATGCTGGAATAAAGTTGAATTTTGAAATAGAAATAGAAGGCATGGAAACGTTCTTCGGCGCATATTCTTCTTTGCTAAATCAATGTGTCACCTGTTCCACAATCTGAATCTTGAATATTTCTCTCAAAGAGCGGTATAAAAGGTTATAAAACCTTCGTTTACATTTATACAACCCTCCAAATAACATCACAGATTTCGATATCAATACCGAGTGATTTGCATGAGTGAATATGCTCGACGATACAGGTGGATGTTCGGGATCGAATGTTAGAAACATGTTTTATCGTCAAAACGTGCAAGGAAAATTAGCAGTTAAAAATAAAAACAAAGAGCAGTGTTCCTTTGGATGACGCAAACACAAGTTTAATACTACAATGTTTGGACAACCAATGTGTTGGAGAGATTTTGAATGAAGTAATTCATTTGACTGATGAAAAATATCACGAATTCCATCCTGTCACGTACCATTTACCGAGTATACGTCAATATGTTGCAATAAATTCACCTGAGTACAATCTGCGATTATATAAACCGCATCCAGCTACAAATAAAACTGAACGTTTCTTCAAATTTGCGGAATTTCTCATCACGTTTTTAAAAATAACATGACTCCAATGTGTGTAATTTTAGAATAAAAGTTATTTTTCATCCTTTATATTCACCTCTCACACAATATCTAGTTTTGACAGAAAGAACACAAGCAAATATACGATACAATATAAAGAACAAGCAAACAATAGTATACAAATAAGACAGAGGCTCAAGCTGAGCTTACTTAATAACAAATTTGATAAAACTGGACTGGAGCCATGTCGCGTATTTAATGTGCCACAGACCAGAATGTATATATATATATATATATATATATATATATATATATATATATATATATATATATATATATATATATATATATATATATATGTGTGTGTGTGTGTGTGTGTGTGTGTGTGTGTGTGTGTGTGTGTGTGTGTGTGTGTGTGTGTGTTCAAACTCCTGCGATTTACAAGAATAAACCCTGAACAACCACCATTTACAACTGGAAGAGTGAACTTAAAATGCATATCCTTAATGGTTCAAAGATAGTGACGTCCTGAGAACATTATATATGGTTCCAGTGAGGTCTCATTTTGAGATCAAATGTTTAGGCATCAAACCAGTGAAGTTTTCACACCACAGTTATATTTCTTGCTCTGTTTTCATACAACCCATGACATAACAATTAATACATGTGCAACGATTCAAGGTACATTAGGCCCGTCTATCGGAGATGAACACTGATTTGAAATGTTAAAATAATTTTTAACGTTTCTTCATTTACCCTGTTTCTCAAGTAGTTAACGTTGAATTTATCACAAAATAGCGACAGAAAACTCATGCCTGATACATGAATAATGGTTGCAGTATTGACTATACGTATAGCCACAAATCATCTTCGAATGACACCATTACTGACTATACGTATAGCCACAAATCATGTTCGAATGACACCATTATTGCCGGAAAAGGCACCAGGGAAGGTACATAATGTAGCGACAGCTTGGTGACCCTGTTAAGATCATTGGAGTTTATGTTTAGCCGCGAGTTCAGGCCACTATTTACCCTGCCAAAGGAGAAAAAAGAATGGCAAACAGATGGAAGAAGTCCGTATTAAGCTTTGTATATTTTATACGAAACCTTTTTTATTAGTAGTTTTGCCATTGAAAACTTAAGTATATTATTATTAGC
Organism: Megalonaias nervosa; assembly: GCA_016617855.1. NCBI lineage: Eukaryota > Metazoa > Mollusca > Bivalvia > Unionida > Unionidae > Megalonaias > Megalonaias nervosa. Next base: position 13,253 of record JAECUM010032452.1, read on the forward strand.
ATTTAATTATCAATTAAATAATAATACAGTAAGTTTTGTATTAAATTAGTTTTAATTAAATTATCTAAGATAAAATACTCATTAAACAAATTGAATATTCAGATATCAACAAAAGAGTCAGGAAATTGATTTATATAGGATATAATTAATGTTGGACGATTGTATAAAAAAATATTTGTTCGATATTTTGCTTATATTACATCTAATTAAAATTTACATTCCCGACATAATGGACATCTGACCGTCATCGATTGAAGTTCGTCTGCTGACGACCGTTGGATTTCCCCCTGCACTTATCTTTAGTAGCCTATAAGATACAGCAACGGTTCTTAACCTGCTTGTGCGGCAAAACAGATTAGGTTGATGGTGTTATCCTCGCCACCCATCAAATGCGCAAAAAACCCCACTTGGGTAGGAAATTTCAACTTAATAAGATTGATTTCGGCGACCCACTCAATACGGCATGGCCCATGGATTGAGAACCACTTAGACAAGACGTTGCAATTTTTTCCACTGAGTGTTATCAGTTTCAACGATATGTTCCAAATGATGTTTGTCACATTCGGCAGTATGAAAACTGTAATTTTCGAGGTGATTGAAAAAGTTGACAGAACATTCCTCTTATCCGTGTCTGTCAGATCGACTCATTAGTAAGTACATTACGAAAAGACGATCTTTGAACCATTAACTTTTCTTGTCATAAATGCTTCTGATTTTACTGAAGAAGTTGTTTTGTTCCGCTAGTGAAATTACAAGAATTTGGTTGTGTTCTCGTCAGGATAGTTTTTCACTTGCATACCGTGTATCACCTTTGTAAGAAACATTTTGATTTTTTCAAATGTGTATCACGTGATGCAGAAAACTATATTATTAGTTCATAGCACATAAAAGGTGTAGTATACTTATATATTCTTGCACCATTATTGTGATTTTGAGTTGTTAAAATGTGGATCACGTGACGCAGAAAACGATGTTATTAGTTCATTACTTACATATTATTGTGCCATTCTTGTGTGTTTTGACCATTCGTGTAAATAAAAAATATATAGTGCTGTCATTTATTTCCTGGGATTCGTTATTTTTTTAAACTATTTGCAATTATAAAAAGTGAACTTCAGACTTTATAGGATTCGTTAATTGCACACTATGCATGAATGACTTTCGCTTCGTTATGGTTTTTGATGCAGTGCAAAATCAATTTGCAAGCTTCGTGACTTCATGAAACTTGTAAAATATGAAGTGCAGTTCATATGTGACAGCAATTAGTGCCCTGAGGTGATAACCCCACACATAATTTGAAGAATTAATTCATATATGCAAGATTTCCAAAGAAATTGTTTTTAAAGGGAGAAATAACATTTAATAAAATGTGCACAAAAAGACCCCCCCCCTTTTAAAGCCTTGTTGAAAACGAACGGTCACAAGTTGCTTTATGTAATAAAGTCATGCTGACTAGATAGACCAAACAAACACCGCCATGAAAGTGAACAGAAATAATTTTTTCCCACTAGAACACGTGACACTAAAATGTGTTGTTGTAAGGTTACGTTATATGGAGGGTAAAATCGGTAAAGAGCAGTTATATCTCCACAATTTGCCAGTAAAGCATATTCAATAGTCCCATAAAATACAAAAAAAAAAAAGAATATTCAATAGTCTCATAAAATACAGAAAAGAATATTTAATAGCCTAATAAAATACAAAAAAGAACATTCAATAGTCTCATAAATTACAGAAAAGAATATTCAATAATCTCATAAATTACAGAAAAGAATATTCAATAATCTCATAAATTACAGAAAAGAATATTCAATGATCTCATAAATTACAGAAAAGAATATTCAATAGTCTCATAAATTACAGAAAAGAATTTTCTACAGTTTCGTATATTACAGAACAGAATATTCAATAGTGTCATAAATACAAAAAAGAATATTCAATAGTCTCATAAATTACAGAAAAGAATATTCAATAATCTCATAAATTACAGAAAAGAATATTCAATAGTCTCATAAATTACAGAAAAGAATATTCTATAGTTTCATATATTACAGAACAGAATATTCAATAGTCTCATACAATACAAAGTTATTCACCTATACGTGCGATTTTGATAAATGTTGGATGCTTAAAAAAAGTTGGTTTTTTAATACAACGGACGTGCCTGGCGAAGACAATGCGGTGGATATGTTTTGACGTGTCAGACTTTATGGAAATAGGAAAGACTCAAGGATGAAAAGCATGTAATACAAATGACTTGTCAACTTACAGTGGAAGCAACACGGACATGTTAAAAACAAAAAAAAATCATTTTAGATTGGCGATATAAGCTGTTCTTGGTGTAAACATTTACCGAACAGACAAAACAGTATTATTCATTCGTCCCAATACCCGAAGGAAATGAGAATGCATAGATTATGATAAAAATAAAAAAAAACTTATAAAGTTATACTTTGAACTAGTATCATCTTTGCACTCTTGTCAATCATTAATTTTAGTTGATCTTTTCTTAAAATTATGTTTTGAAATACTTATTAATCATGACGTATCGCAAATATCATACACAATGTGAAGCAGCAAATGAATTTTTTTTTCTTCTGTCTACGATGAAAGTAATTTAAAACATGGATACAACATCACAAAAGGTATTAAATACTGGCTTTTGTAGATGGTGAATACGGTGTGACAGCCCGTGGATTATATCATGTATAATTTCCTCAACCCCCAACCCCAACATACATACATGCATACACACACGTACCTTACATATTTTTCTATCAATTTTAAATTTTAATAAAAGAACTGTTATTCTTACCTGGATTTCTGAAGTAGAACTTCCACTAACCACGCCACGAAAGCTAAGTCCGTTAGACTGTGTTCTTTTTGCTCTGTTACTTTCTTGTCACAGCTTGATTGATGGCCTCCTTTGACGTCGACTGACAACCATGCGTGACTGTCATGTTTTTTATTGTTCGCTAATGCTGATGAGTTGGTCTTTTGTAAGAACAAAAACGCTCAAAGACAGACATTGGGATAGCATGATAGTGTTGATAGCATGGAAAATTCCTAGTTGATAGCACTAATAGTTAATTATAAACTACGGTCATGACTGGAATTTGGGGCTAAGTACCCACTATAACTGTATTGACACAATCCCTTCCAGGATGCTGTTGTTGTTGTTTTTGTGGCTTAACGCCATTTTTCAGCACACGATAGGCTATACATGGCTGCCAGTGTTAATGGTGGAGGAAGAAACCGGGAAATCCGCGGAAAGAACCACCGACCCACGAGAAGCTACTGGCAAGCTTTCTCACATATCCACATTCGCCGAATCCTAGACTCGAACCCACGCAGACAGAGGTGAGATGGCAGTGATCCGTAACGGAGAGCGCTTTAGACCACTCGGCCACTCGAGGCCCCCTTCCAGGATGCAAGTTTAGCTACAATATAAATTATGCTATACTAGGTTGGCCTCGTTACATTACACTCAAGTCTTTTCCATTTAAAGATAAAGTTGACTAACTCCATTTCAATCTATGTTGTAACTCTTTCGATTTAGTGTAAGGAAATATTATCATCATTTGGCACTTTTTTAATTTTCATTACAGAATACTTGACAAGGTAAAAGAAATATGAAAAATGTATTTTAGAGTGTGACTTTTATCAGCTTTTACACATAAGCAGTATTATACATTAGTGGACAGTAAGGTACAGAAAAGGTATATTGATTTATACCACTAAAACGATCCATGTATAGGGGGTGGGGTAAATGGGGACATAATGTAATAAATTTGGTTAATTGCGCCCCGTTATAAGGAATTCGTAGATTTTGTGATTCATTGTCATCATCAGTCCCGTAGTCTGGTAGACCGTTGGGGCGCCGCACAAGACCAAACAACCAGCTTCCTCCATTCCTCTCGATTTTCCGTCTTTCTCAGTGAGTCGCTCAATGTTAAGCCTGTCCACTCTCGAATGTTGTCTTCCCACCTCTTTCTTTGCCTGCCTATCTTTCTTCTTCCTTGTACAGTGCCTTGCAGGATTATCTTGGCAAGTCCTGATAATCGTGAGACATGCCCATTCCACTGCAGTTTACGTTTTTTCACAGTGGTCAGGAGGTCTTCGTGAGGTCCAATGGCTTGTCTGATCCTTTGCCGTATTTCTTCATTGGTGATACGGTCTTCGTATGAGACGCCGAGGATCTTTCGGATGCATCTCATCTCTGTGGCCTGTATCTTTTTCTCTAAGTCAGCTATTATGGTCCATGATTCACAGGCGTTGAGAAATATGGAGATCACCAGTGAGTGCATCAGTCTGACCTTCGAACTGAGTGAGATGTTCTTGTGGTTCCCGATGGGCTTCAGTTTTGTCAGCGCTGCTGTTGTCTGCGCAATCCTGGAGAATACTTCAGGCTTCGATCCTTCATCTGTTACAATTGCCCCCAAATACTTGAAGCTGTGGACTGTTTCTAGCTTTGTACCTTTGACCCTGATGTCAGTACTGATGCCCTTGGTGTTGTTCGTCATGAGTTTGGTCTTCTCTGCACTGATTTCCATGCCGTAGGCTGCAGGGGTTTTGTCGAGGCTCTCTACTAAGCTAGCTAGTTCTTGCTCATTCCTTGCTAATCCATCAATGTCGTCGGCAAAACGTAAGTTGGTGACTGTTCTGCCTCCGATGCTGACTGTCCCTTCATGCTTTTCAAGCGCGTCAGCCATGATTCTCTCTAGAAAGATGTTGAATAATGTGGGAGAGAGCAGACAGCCTTGTTTGACTCCGACTGTCGTTCTGAACCAGTCCCCTATGCTGCCGTTGAAGTATATTGCACTGGTGGCCTTGTCATAGAGGTGCTCTATTACTGTGATGAGGAAACAAAAGCGACACAAAAAGATTTTGTGATTACTTGTCTGATTATGGGAACTCGGTCCTGTGGAAATATTCCTTAGCCCGAAATAATCAGCCAATTACTAGGAGCAAAAGTCACGGAGTTAAGTGTTAGTGAGTTTCCATGATGCCATGGTTTATGTTTGATGAATTCAGGTCAGAGACGCATGAGTGTCCCTGCCGTTTCTGCTGTGCGAAAGTATTGAGAGTTTCCAAATCCTTTTCATTTTCATTGTTTGTGGTTTCGTCTTAGCAACTCATTTTCCTTTTAAACACACCAGGAGTTGACGCAAACTTCACAAGTTCCGGTGTTTTTCCAATACCGATCACTTCCTATCTTAGCATTATTGAACTGCAGTCAAGTTATTTGTCTACGAAATTGAGTTTGACAACATGTAAATCTACGTACCTCCGAAACTAAAGATTTGACAACGGGCGTGCTCCAAAAAGCATGAGCAATTTTATGTTTTGCAAAAACACGTTTTTACGAGAATTTTATTTATAATCAAGGCATATATTTGAATGACTTTAGCAAGTCATGAAAAAGAAGAAAAGAAAGTAGTGGGGCCACGTGTTTGGAACTATTTTGTTACTCTTAACATACATACGTGTCCTCGGAGCTGGTCGGCGTAGGGATAATATCCAAAACTGGATAGTAAATCGCCAGATAGCAGTCACTTATTTAGCGACTAGGGCGCAGAGTGGAGTTGACGAAGTACGTCACTTTTGTTTCCTCTGTTTTGATCATTATTATGCATGTGCTCATTAGCTTTCTGTCCGAGAATAAAGCGTGTATCGAATACCAGTAAGAACAATCTATCGTATGTATCCATGTATACTCATCCAGAAAAGGGTTATTATGTTCGTAGTTGTGTGAACGGTATAGTCGGTTAATACAATGACAAGTCAATGTTCGAGAGGTATAATTTTAATATTAGTTGTAAGCGACTGCTAATCGAAGGACATCTTCATGAATATTGTCAAGCGAACAATGGCAGGCATACACGCAGTTTAACTCGGTGAAGTCATTGACATCTTATGTCTAGGGTTGTTATCACGGAATTAGCCTCGCGTATTTCATTTTTAAAAGGTCATTTATGGAAAGGGCGGATGATACATGATACACAAATTTTCGGGCTAGACAAAATGTTCCACTGAACCATTTAGCTCTTGTATAAACTAAATAGCTCTTTATCCGGTACAGTGCATTCCGTGCTTGTGTTTTTATAACAATAGTAACTACACGTGAGGGATGACGAGAAAGTTCTTGGATTGCTTGCATTCACTTCACCTACTGACCTCGTATTCTCAAAACTTTCTGAGAAGGAAATTCAAGCTCAAGTTTCAAACCACGCATCAGATATGATTTCTAGGGTGTACAAGTGCGTAGGAAAGTTGGTAGTCACGTTGTGGAATAGACTTGAAGAAGAATCCAAAAGTCACATAATTCTTGCTTCATTCATATTCAAGATATTGTTTGTCAAAATTTAGGATCTTTCAGCAAAGGTCGAGTTTCCTGGTCAATATGTTTTATGAAAATGGGATTTGGTCCCTTACTCACGGGGATATTTGATCCTGGCCCCTTACTCACGGGGATGTATGAGCCTGGCCCCTTACTCACGGGGATGTATGAGCCTAAACCTTGAACTGAATAATAGTTTCAAAACTTAGGCTCACCAAGTATCTGAGCAAGATGAAATAGGGTTATAAACATTTCTATTTTTTTTTTTTTATACTAACTTATGGTTTATCTGATTCCTTGCGATTTTCGATGATATTTAGAAACTCTAAAAAGTATTTTCTTTTTGGCGTTTACACTCTCAGTTCAATTTTTCTTGTTCAGAAAGTTTCGTTACTTTTGAGCTCAGCTGCTTGTGTGATTGTTTCGCTACGTTGAGCGCTACCGCTCGCTCGACAGTTTCTTGACCTTTGAGCATGGCTATAAGCGTGGAACCTACAGAGTTCAAAAGCTTGACGCAAAACCCATTTGCAGTTTCGAGGTCAATCCTACTTTTCATACTGGATGTCAGATCGGCACAATTTTCATTTAGGACCAAGCAATTATCATAAGAAGTCTTTCAGTGAAAACGGTGCTATGTCCATCTATTCAAGAGGAGCTGCCTGCTGTGGCTCTTATACTGGATGTCTGAGTGGCGTCATTTTTATTTAGGATTAACTATACTATGGAAGAAATAAGTATTTAAAGTTTCATGGCAATCCTCTAATTACTTTGGGAGGAGTAGCGATCATACACTTGTGTTATTGGACTGAGGACGACGGACTACTGACAACAGGCCATCCCAAAAGCTCATCTAGTATTTGACCTACAGAGCTAAAAATAATATTTGGCGGATTGGAAGAATGTTTGAAGAATATCCACAGTGAACATCTGTCCTGAAAAATCAAATTCAGAAGTAGGCAAAATATCTCCTGGAATAGTTGTAATGTCATACTTTGAGCAGTGATAATGTTGTACTTTTGTTTCTTCCCTCTACCTTCATACTAGTTTGCTAGTTTTCAGACATACTATTGGATGACGGTACAGTTCATTAGCAACTTCGAGGTCATTCCTGGATTATATGTTGATAGCGGCCATTAGCTATCGTTCAAACAATGTCGACTACTTACATTTGCAGTTTCTTTGTCAACCCTACAGTCAATCCAATTGAAGAAACGGCCAAAGTGATACAAATATTTTGCTGTTTTGCAAACAAATTTCCGGTGAACATATTTTTATCTCGCTGTTGATATTGATGGTGATGACGTGGAAACGGGAACAAGGACAACAATGTTGCTGCAAGAATGGGAAAATATGCTGCACTGGTACTAAAAATGTAATCAGTACATTTACATATGAATACGGATATGCCTACAAAATTTCATTTGTATCCATTGAGTGGTCTCTGCAATCTTGCTAACAATCATCTATCGACGTAAGAACAGACGTACTTATGGACAGACAAACTGACAGGACCGAAACAAGACGTCCCCACTGTAGGCTATAACAACGTTTTATTTGTCATTAAAGATGATTTAAATTTGTTCAATACCGTAATTCTAGGTCTACAAGTCTCGTGCAATCCTTCTTGTATGTGTATTTGCCCTATATTGTTTATGACTCCATGTGACAATGAATGCCCTGAGGCGGTAGGAGTAAGATCAAAGCTAGTAATACGTCATAAGTTCTAGCAAAATTTGTACAATTATACAAAAGGAAGAACGAACAACAATCATTTATTGCCGATTGCCCAGCCATACGCATGCACGTAGGTTTAATTGAATGTGCATGGCAAAATTCATATATGTTTGCAAGCAGCAGTGAACAAAATAATTTATTTCCCTGCTTTGCGAAAAAAAAAAAAAAAAAAAAAAAAAAAAAAAAAAAAAAAAAAAAAAAAAAAAAAAAAAAAAATACATGGAGCAACGGTTTTCATCTTAAAAACTGATCCAAAAGAGAAATGCGGCATTTTGGAAAATTTGTTTCTTCTCGTAAAATTTTCTATGAATATGTAAAAAAAAATTTGAGAATCAAAAGCGGCTTGGAATCTAGAGAATGCTCCTTCAGTATGTGTGCATGCAGTAGCGTTTACGGCACATCAGCACAATAATGGCTATATCATCCCAATCACTGGTAAATTTCAAAGAGTGGAAAAATGAATTGCACAAAAATGTATGAAGTTAAACCCTTCCAAAATGTATGTAACCATGAAGTACAACAGGAGAAAATATAAAACGTAACATTGTTAAATTCTGTAAAATGTATATAAAGAAAGATTATCCAATACATTACATTTCTTATCCTTGTACAATTCATTAAATTTAAAATAAAGTTTGATTTTACAAGTATGATTTTTTTCGGGGAGTGATTTAGGGAGGTTGGTATATGTAGACATATAGGGACAGCAATGATTTTGAGGTAAACTTCATTCCTAACGAAAAAATAAATAAAAATAAATTAAAAATATATAATTAAATGTTCTCTGAAAAGCAGCAGTGAACATTGTCGTAAAAGAAGTACAAAATTCGAAATTTTGCGAACAAGGCAACTATTCGAATGCAAAAGTAGTAATTTTTTTTTATGCTGAACTAGAAATCCAAATGAAAAGATGATTGACTGTAAGACAGGGTTGACGATACTGGACGACAGCGCAGTAGTTTTATTGCTAATATAAATACCGTATATACTCGCTGTTAAGTCGGATCCAACTGCAAGCTGCATAGACAAGATCTAAAATCGCATAATGCGCCAACGGATCTGAGTACATGCAGTTTGCTAAGATTAATCAGTAGAACAAACATCAACGGCAGGTCAGGGTCTTGCAGTTCACAGCTGGATCCGACTCTTAAGCTCGTATATACGGCACAAATGTTTGATGAAATAAAAGCATGCTTATTTGACTCCAGTTAGTTCAAAGGATTTTAGTATCCACGTAAATGGGACTTCTCCATCTATTATCATATAAAAAGAATCATCCGTTAAACTAAATATGAATCCAGTTTACAAATCAATGGATAATACATGAACATGTATATCAAAGAACTATCTGTGTCAGTCTTTTGAAAGGTGGCCTGTAGTGTCCGTATTTGGGGTTAAGAGGTAATCTCCTTGTGAGCTTTCTTACACCAACCAAAATTTTGTCCGTATATGGGGTTAAGAGGTAATCTCCTTATGAGCTTTCTTATACCTACCGAAACTTTGTCCGTATATGGGGTTAAGAGGTAATCACCTTATGAGCTTTCTTACACCTACCATAATTTTGTACGTATATGAAGTTAAGAGGTAATCTCCTGATGTGCTTTCTTATACCTACTATATATTTAGCTCCCTATTTCTCGAAATTAGCTCGACGATATTTCCTTAAACTTTTCCTACTGTTGGAACAGGTACCCGATAAGAAACTGTCCAAGAGGTGTTGATATCAAAGAACAGCATAATAATTGTGGTTACAGATTTTTGTTAGTGATCTAAGACAAGCCGCAAAGGTCTCCAAAATTAGGTTAACTTGACGCGCCCCTGTTAGTGGATAGATAGACATGTGGGGTAGAAGACTTCAACCTAGATCAGTAACAACAAAATCGCATTTATCAAATTACAGTACACGTATCTGAAATTGTCCGCTGACTGACAAGCTCAAATACAAGTTTAAATACAAAGACAAATATAATACAATTACAAGCGCTGATACGGCTCTGATGCAACGTAGGTACAACCCGAGTCCATCCACTGACTACTTTCTTCATTTGTCATTATTTGCATCGACGCTCGCATGGTAAACAAACCAATCACTAGTATTGGTATTGTATTACAGACAAAATCTTTGCACATGAGTATAGCCCTCAGTTATCAGCGCAGCCGCTCCTAGGCACTGTATGGTTGCAGATCGATCAATATTTACATGCATAGTTTGTCTCAGTTCTGCGTTTTCTTCTAGTATAGCGCAACTGACCCTTGTATAAGGATATATTAAATTCTGCTTCCGCGAGCCGTTTAGTTTTTAAAGGGGAAACAGACTTAACCACAAAAATTATTATTCTGGCGCGCACATTATAGTCCCAAAGAAAAATTATACATTTCTTGCCTTTATACAAGAGTAAGCCAAACTGATAAGTGTTAGTGTGAAAACTATTCCAAGTATTGCTTGGTGGAAGGGCTAGCAGTATTTTATAGGCAGAATTATATACCATTACACGGGACCTTATATGGTAAGCCATGGAATAGTGATTGAAAAGGGCGTAGTTTTTACATTCACTTAATACAGGATAGGTGCAAGCGCATGTTTTTCCAAATCATGTTAACTTAAAGTATGAGATCTTTCATTTACTTGTTAAGTGTTCTCGGCGAACTAGTCAGCTATATTATTATACTTCTGATCAGGATATTACAGGTTCGAATCGCACTTGCGGAAAATAATATTTTTCTTAATAATGGAGGAAACGACAAAGCTTAGGTTGCCTGTACATCAAAATGAAAGCCGATATGACTATGCAAGGTTACTATCAATTACAAGTACGAGTAAACTCATAATTCTTTGAGTCGTACTTTAGTTTGAAATAATAATCTGAGACTTCTAGTCTGTCGTTTGTCACGATAGGGTCTCAACTCGGGTCGCAATTTTAAACCGCCTTAATTGATACTGACTACACACCATAATAATTTCACGGGTAACAGCATATAATCTCAAAGAAATATCGATTGCCAAGAACATCCCGAGCTGAGACCCTTTTATTTTGAACAATTACCTCGGTATGTGTGTAAAATTCAAAACAGTTTTCCAACGTTTCGAGCTAAACAAACTCTTCGTCAGCGGAAAAAAACAACTTACATATAAAACGCGAACATTTAACAATAAATCAACGAAAAATACTTGACTTCTATATGTTAGAATCACTAGTGGTAATTTGCAACAAACGATGTAGCAGTATATAGCTTGTGCACAACGAGCAGGTTTTTCAGTCTATAAGACAGCAAACTCTCTCTCTCTCTCTCTCTCTCTCTCTCTCTCTCTCTCTCTCTCTATATATATATATATATATATATATATATATATATATATATATATATATATATATATATATATATATATATATATATATAATGTTTACAGATTGATGCGTATAGTGTTTTGAAATAATTTATTGGCATATAAAATGCTGGCATCATATTAGCAAAACAATGGAGCGTATCTGATGTTACAGAAAAGATTAAATCGCTATTCCGCTTAAATGCGTCATACATATTTGTCAACGATACTCAAACGACGTTACATGGTTGCGTGATTTTTCAAAATACTTATCTCGAGCATCTTGATAATTTATTAACTTATGAATTATTTTGGAACAGCAACGACGCAGACTTAGCGAAAAATACGAGAAAAAGCGTGAAAAGTCATTATTTGATATTGTGCAAGGAAACGTTAAGTCGTTGACGCCTAGTGACGAGGACAGCGAATAATTTACTAGTGATAATGATTCTAGCATTTGGAACGATACTTTTAAGTATTTATATAACGATGGCGTCCACACTTACTAACCAATGTGAGAGATTTTATGAACCATTTTTGTATCCAGAGAAGCAAAATCTAATGCTGAGATATACAAACAATGCAAAATGCTTATAATTATTGGATTTGATGCTAGGAACGGCTGTATGAGGGTTGGTGCAGTATACAGTGGTGGATCATTTGAACCCTTTGGGCCGAGATCGACTTAAAAAAACATTTTTCATGAGTTTATTGAGTTTTTGTAATGATTATTCAGATTACGCGCCAGGTTACTTACAAGAACCTCCTACACTATTTCATATTGCTAGGAATGAAAAGCATAAACTCTGCATAGTACTGTGTTCTTACCCAATTCAATAAACCTTTTGCATATGTAAGAATTTCAATGGCATTAGCATGAAATCATCTCAGATCTTGGAAAACGTGAACTATGCGGTAGAACATGTAATTATTAAACTGCGAATCACATTTGCAAGCGTTACTTGTTGACCTCGATACTGGATCATGTTTTAAAAGTGGTATCCGAGTAAAATCGTGCAATCAGCTTAACCGACCATACGGATCTGTTGGCGAATATTATTGCGTGCGCAGGCGAAGATTCACGCAAGCGATAATTGTACGAACACCTCACGACGTCAACATCGTTGAAAACGACACAAATCTCAATGAAATAATAACCAGGATAAGATCGATTTCAGTTTCTAACCCTGGTAACACAAGAATAATATTACAAAGATTTCTCAATTAGACAATGATTTCTTTATATATAAGGATGCCAACTGCGTTTTAGCGATGGAAACTCGCGCGAGAGTGAGATACGAATACCAAACAGTATGAAAACAGCAGAACATACTTGTAATGTTAGGACTTTCTCCAGAGATTCCACAGTTTACTGTGAAACAATTCTGTGAAATGGCAGCGCAGTATGATATCAAGATTCTTACAAATGGCATGCTGCTAAAATCGCACAGGTAGTATGTGACGAACAAGAGCGTCGTCGCTGTATTGCATATAACATTGCCAATGAGGCCGCCGCAAAAGAACAACAATTTAAAGTCCTCAAGTTTGAGTTACATAAACGTCGTGGTGATTCTAAGATTCTCGGGCAATTATTCCAATCTAACACGAGCCAGGTAACGGTGTGAAATTTCTTTCAGAGATGCGTCCCGGAATTGTATCAACATTGTAAATTGTTCTCTATGTGAATGATTATGTCGCTTAACTGATAATGATGATGCGTTTAAAATCGCAAACACATTGATTCATTGAGATGCTCGTGTGATCTTGAACCACAAAACGGTGAGACCATTACTAATGAAATTGACAAAGCTTTCTTGCAAGGATTTTCGAGACGTTGGAAAAATATACCAAAGCTGGCTCAGAACCATTCGTATTATATCAGCCGCGACAATACTAGCAATATCTGAATGGACTGAGCTTTGGTGAAATAGAATTTTCTGTACAGGTTACTAAAATATACTCGTCAAGTTTGAAGAATTCGACCCTGGCACCGCTGTTAACGTGCACGCTTGGCAGAATGGTTTTTATGAACTTGAACTATCCCCACATGAACAAAACAAGCATCTATATGAACGGACCCTGATTGATCTGCTGTTGCTGGGTGATATGAATGATTCTGAGGCGCGGTACCATTATGTGTGAATAAAAATTCTCTTCCAATCTTTACATAACAGTACGTACGAGAGGAGAAATTTCTGTGTCGACATTGGCTGCATTTATTCACATATCAAACTGCTGCTGAAGAACCATGACTTTTATTGCGGTGGAATCATTGAAAATCTGAAGCATACAATCATGCCAGAACCTGACAGGAACATTTTCAAATTCACCGTGGTTCCACGGAATATGAAAGTTCCGTATGTAATTTACGCGGACTTTAAATGAATGTTCCTGTGAATGGTCGCGAGGTTATAACAAATACAACGCAAGATACTGAACAAATTCACATGCGAAACCTCCAGCTGTGTCTGTAGCTTTGGGATGCATATAAGTGATAGTGAACAAAATAAGCTCCAAATACTTACGGCATCCAAGCAAAATTAAGTTGTTCAAATTTGAACACTGTTCCTATATGATCGAGACAGTGGGGAGCACAGAACTTGAATGGACTCATAACTAAGCAATTTTCCACTGCCGGTCCGTGTTTGTTCAAATACCTTTCACTCAAATACACCTGCGATAGCTTCTCTTTGGTACGCAGTCATAAGTTTGATGTTAAACTTGGAAAGTATCCTTTTGAAATCAATTGTCTCCCCCATTTTCGACCGATGAAAATGAGCCGCTGAAGCACCCTATTGTTTAGTTGGCCATTACATACTAAGGGAGGCAACTCATGTAATCCAATAGATGTCGCTATGACAAAACACTAAAATATCTGTACAATCCACTAAATATATCCGCATCCATTTTAGCGGTCCGCGTGTGTAAATACGTTTAAGCAGATCTGCGACACTCAATGAATCTTTGGACGTTAACGGCTCCGCTTCTTTATATCCAATGGAAACATCTAGGACGGTTAACGCTTATGTGTGTGTGTGTGTGTGTGTGTGTGTGTGTGTGTGTGTGTGTGTGTCCACATACCCGATTATGTGAAAGAAACAAAATATCAGCCTGATGAACCTCGTTGGGTGCTTTGAAATCAAACCATCCACGGGAAATCTTCGTTGGCGCAGCTAAGTAAATTTGTCACAATGCTTACTTGGCCAATCATGTTCGAGCGGCCCCGTGGGTGAACTTTGCCACACTCGCTAACTTTTCAATAGCAGTTTCACTCACCCCTCCAATAACCGCGCAGAATCTATTAGATCTTATTCGTGTTTATTGTATCAATACGCTTTGCCACCAATGAGTGAACTTTGTCCACCAATGAAAATTTTAGCTTTGATACCTCGCTGAATGATACAATTGACAAGTCTTTCTCCGAGTGTCGGATTATTCGAGTTCAAGTCATATATGAGATATGTTTCAGCACTTTGATGCGTACGGACTTCAACGCGATGCTTGGTACGCTAGATCATGTCAATGCTTCTCCGGGTTTAGTTCGTTGTTAGAATCCAGTCGTATATCAAGCCGTGTATCAAGCCAATTGTATCCAGCGATGTGCGTTTCACTACGATATTTGCTCCATGTTGTGTTGCCAGAAACTTCGTTAACGCAGCAGTGACATCACCGACGAATATTTAAAACCCGCATTTGCGTTTTCTAGTGAAGGTTCCCACAAACGTGAATTTCTTTGCGCCACATTTAATAAAAGTTCCAGTTTTCATTATCTCTACCATTATGTCTTTGAACCTCGTTGGATATAGAGTACGAGTTTTGTGCGATTCGGCGGCAAACAACAAGACAACATGATTATTCAAGTGATATTCAATATGGCATCACCAAAGAGAATAGCCCCGCTTGCACCCTCATTGACTTTTCTGCACAGGCAAAACCCAAACACTGTGACATGCTTTTCAAACTCAGTTTGCGCATTGATTATTGGATCAGGATCAGGAAAAAACCCAACAGTGTTGTTGAATATGATTTTGAGATAGTTACGTGGGATGTTGTACATAATTACGCCGTCGACTATCAGTCGTATTATGATGTACTCAGATATGTTACGGTAGCATTAAATCGTCGCCAAGAAGCAAATCTTCCATCGACGATTTCTTTTCCACGATCGATGAAGCTCTTACCATTGACGACTTTGATCAAGTGAGCATAATCTTGTTGTGTTCGATGATGCAATGATGTAATGAGAATATTTTCCAAGGCAGACATAAAAACACAGACTTGATCCGTCTAACAAGACCATACGCACATGTAAACGTTCTTACAAACATTGATTGGACATTGTGTGCCAGTGACCACTCGTGGGATGCGTTTTGGAATATTTTCTCTGGACCCGAATAGTTGACTCTCCATTAATTTGACTGGTGGACTTGACAAGTATCGATCCGGTTTTGGTCATGGCAATTTTAACGATTATGATAAACATGATGTCAAATACTGCCACTGATACAGTAGGTTATGGAAAGCGACGCCACAAACCTGCCCGCGAACACCAGGAACAGATTTGTAATGGTATAGACGGCTTCAAACGTATCAAATGTATTTTCAGCCAATATAAACTGCACGGGAAGATCTCAGAAGGCAACGAACAAAAGATAGCACCGTTGATGAATCATACGAGTGAAACTGCAGAAGAGGTGAAGAATGCAACGGGCCAGATGGAAACAGAAGAACGGAGTCAAGTTCTCAAGGCAGCCCAAGCCATTAAAGGCTTGCCAGAATCCAGATTTTGTGTCTTTTTCCATTTGATAAACGTTATTGAAATTCATATAATTCTTCCACAGAAATTAAAAAATTTTCAGGTGCTAGAGGATAATCCTTTTAACATTCATGTAAATCGCTCTGTACTCTGTACCTATGATCAACCTTCAAAATATAACCAGTCTCATTGTCATCCGGATTACTTACAATATTTTCTTCTGTCCATCTAATTACTCCAGCAGTTATCTATCTACAGTCAACTTAACTGGCACGCATTGATAATGTCCCATTTATAAAAACTGTTCTTGTATATGTACACACTGAAAGATTTCGGTTGTCTTATTGTCTCTACCATCATGTTTTCTTTGCTTTTATCATCCGCATAATAATCATGATCTGCATCAGTTTAAATTCTTAAATTCTATGTTAACTGGTCCAGTGATTGCCCCGTAGATTAGAAAATATTCTATGAACGTAATATTCCTTTGAACTGTAAGCTTTTCCCTTCTTTCGTGAACCTACCACTATGAAATCCTTTCTAAATGAAATATATGTATTACCATTGTTGGGTATGGAGTTACCACACGATCTTAATCTTTTACAACTATCTCCTTGATGAAGATGAATGATAAAAAAACAACACCAACACGTAGATGAAGGTGTTGATGTTAAAACTGGACAATATATGATTAAGCATTACTGATTTTGTATATTTTTTTTATTTAAATTGCATTCGTTATGACAAGACCTCTATCTTTCCATGTTAAGTGATCGTGGCTTCTAACTTCATTACACATGATTGCAAATATGGCAAATCTTGGCTGAAGATGTTAATCAACTTTATCTGTGATCACAATAGGTTTTGCATTTATTCTGTTTAGTTTTCCATGAATCGGTTCTGTGATGTTACTCAACGCATCATAAACTACTTCAGTACAATCTGTGCCTCTCTAAACTATTGGTTTACAGATGATGGGATTGGTTTATCGTGCAAACAACACTCTAGTGGAATGTTTTTACTAGTTATATTACATATTATCTATTAAATCATTTGCATTCTCTGCAGACTGATACAATTTATTTTCAAAATTGCAATTATTTCACAAACTTTTGTAATCATAATGTATATTGTGTTGATTACCATATAGCTTAATATTTTGTGTTCAGTTCATGTTTCTGGTTTATTGAAAAAGTCAGCTTCTTTTTACATTGTCTATTCTGTTTGTCTATCTGGCAAGACACCAGTTTAATAGATCTTGTATTCCTTCTTTGCAGTCTTTGATATATTTATTAAAACAAGCAACATTTCAACATTATTTTCTTTCACATCTTTTTCACTGGCCTAATGTATCAAACTTCCACGGTCTTGTACGCATTAACAGATATATCAAACTTCATCTTCAAATCTGACAACATTCTCTAATTTACAGGGCATCTATCAAACCAATCTAAATATTTTGCTGGTCTCTAAAGAACTTTTGGGGAATATTTACAATTGATTCAATAGCATAAATGAAACCTTTGCTATCAGTATTTTTTAAAATGATAAAGATCTTTTTGTTCTTCACCCCACTGGGCATCATTTTGTTAGCTTCCCCAAAGTGGTTGGTACTTATCAACTGTCAAACATCCATTTAGTGACACTGGTGCTCTTTTTTGTTTTTGATCAAATTCAA
Organism: Megalonaias nervosa; assembly: GCA_016617855.1. Taxonomy (NCBI): domain Eukaryota; kingdom Metazoa; phylum Mollusca; class Bivalvia; order Unionida; family Unionidae; genus Megalonaias; species Megalonaias nervosa. Next base: position 31,086 of record JAECUM010032452.1, read on the forward strand.
GTATAAATCAAACAGTGCATCAAGTATCAAATTCATCTGTTTTTTTTAGAATTGATTTAAATATTTTTTTTTAATTGCCTTGTTCTGACTGTTACTGTCAGGGTGTATGCTGGCTGTTCTACTTACTACTCCTAACTGTACAAACCCAGATCTGCCAGTGCATCATGCAGTTTGCATTTGGGCTTGTCTTATAAGCAAATATATATGGTAATTTTATGTGGAAATATATACTGTATCAAATTTGTCATCAACATGACAATTATTTTCTTCATGTGTGGTTATACTGGGCTCACGAATATGCTGAGGCCTTAACACTGTTACCAGAAAATGTGGATTTTTTAAACTACATTCCCAAATGATGTTGGCTTTCAATTTTGATGGGACTTTATTAGATAAAACATTCTCTCTGATGTTTAGTTTTGTTTCATTTTGTCAAATCTTTGTCAGGGTTGGAATTCCTCTTGCCTTTGCAGTCTTTGCCATTGTACTTTCCTTTCATATTTAAACTTTGTGCTCTACTTCACTGTTCTCGGGGATTAAAACATTAAGTCAGCAATTTGTTTCTAATATTCATCCATTTAGCCAAATTTTTCTAGAAGTTTGTCATAGACACATGCGTATGTATTTTTTACATTAATGTACTCTTTGGTCCAAGACTGAAACAATAGACCATGAACAGCAATTAAATGACCACTATGTTTTTAATAGTAATGTGAGTATGCATTGCAGAACATGCCTGAACCCAGACAGTATCAACTGATGGGTCACTGACCTTGACCATTTGCCGAACAGCTAATCGTTTTTTCCTCAGCTCAAGAGAAAAATATTCATGAAGTAGGTTGATAGAAAATGGTGTATTACACACATTATCCTGTAGCAACTATTTTATATTCTTTGGACCCTTCAGCTTTGAGCTTTTTACCCCATACTCTTCAGCTGACATTTCATAACAACAAACAAAGAACTTTGGCTTAGGCATGTGGTTTGTAATTCAAATTATCTTAAACTATTTGTTTGTGCTACATTGACTTTTACTGTTTGATTCCAAATCAACTATTATCTTCCATGTCCTAAGTGCTGAACTCCAAAAAGTTTGGTCAAGATATGTGTTCTATAACTGAAAGGTTATCTAGATAAAGTAATGGGTTTTTTTCTTTGAGTTATGGTGACCTTGACCTTTAACCTTTTGACTCAATAACTTTATTAATTGCTTCAAGTGCAAGCCATCAGAAAAGTCAAGGTTTATTATCTGGGACTAAAGTTCTGACACAAACACCAATACTTTTCTTGAGTCATTCTAGCCTTCACCTAAGACCAGTACAAACCAAAATCAACCAGTTTGTTCCTTACCTCAATAGTAAACCATCCAGTCTGGTCAAAGTATGTGGTCTGGAACTAGACAGATGGATAAAAGTGATAACATGATACTGTGCTCAGGCTGCCCCAAGGTGACTTTAGGAATGACAGTAAGTTCCCATTTCCTCGGCATTACATACCATATACTCACCAATAAGTTGAGTCTAACAGCAAACCAATAAGATCCTGATCTGCTATAACATAATGCACCTACAGATCACGGTTGTTTGTTCCACTTATCACTCCTAACAAACTGTACCTACCCAGATCTGCTGGAGCATTATGTGATGGCATATCTGGGTCTGTGCAGTTTTAAGTTGGATGTGTCTTATAAGTATATAAACAATGTGCTGAAAGTACCAATAAAAGACAAGGAACCAACCAACATAATATGATAAACATACACAAGTCCATCAACTTTACTCTCACACGACTTCACAAATTTTGGCTTGAAGTGCAAATATGGAGATGGGTGGTACACCAACAACATGCTTCATTGGGTTAAACAAGTAAAATGGAAAATACACAAACACCAAAAAGTACCATAGACATTGGTGCTGGATGAAGAATGAAAGAATGATGGAGGAGGTATATCTTGGCAATTATCAATTTTACTTACATCTGAAAAATGAAAATATCATTTACATAAATGTTTAAAACACAGTTAATACAATCAGCAAAGCAATCCTCAATTTCCACTGAAATGAGACTAACTCTTCCACTATTAATCTTTCTGTCTCAAATTAAAATGACAATAAAATTCATAATTACATTACAACATCCATGCAACTCTGAACAGTACAGCATCAAAATTTAATATATATGCTGGAAACCTAGTACACATCTTTTGAAAAACATTAAGCAAGCATACATCCCAAAAACTTACAGTGACAATGATGTAATTTTCACCATGTTCACATGATGATATATTGTCAACAACTGCTCAGACTAATTTGCATACAATAATAAATGGAAAATGCTATCAGCTCCTTGCTTACATTGCTCGACACCAAACTTAAAACAGGAAGAAATTATTCACAGTCAACACAATGAATAACCACATTTCTTACTTTACTGTGTAAGTAATGAAAAAGCCTGCACTTTAACCTTCACACTGTATCCATTGTTGAAAATTGTTAGAAACTGTATTATGGAATTTAAAACTGCATCAGTCTATGTGGTCAAAACGAAAGTAACCTAGCCATAATTAATCATCAAATCTGAGAAAACCATGACGACTAATAAACATAACATTTTCTATTAACAATTTTGCCTCTTTGAGTACTGCTTTGGTGTAAAGTGAAAATTTATAAAAAATTTGGTGAAAAGATTATATAGTAACAGCAGATTGAACTTGTACATAATGAAGCTAGCCAATGTGTCAGACAATCGGAGATACATGATGCTTTATAGTCAGGCAAGCCATGCTTAACTAACTAAAGACACATAACAAATCACACATGGTCTCACTTGAGAGAATGGGCAGTGGTCCAGTAGAACTTTTACAAAAATGATTGACTTATAGCTTTTGGTAGGTAGATGGAGCTTGAGGATTGGCTGATTTCACGATAATATAACCACTGGCATTCCACCAATCGGAATATAACCATTGGCATTCCACCAATCAGAATATAACCACTAGCATTCCACCAATCAGAAACCACTGTTCTGATTCCATTACTTATTTGAAGAGATGACTGACTCGGTGTTTATCCTTTAGTTCCCATGATTTTTAATATGGATAAAAGCTTTAGAAATGATTTATTTAAGAACTAAATATTTTGGTTCCAAAAGCCAAGATATTATTTATTTATTTTGCAAATTCACTACCTCCCCCAACCTGCAAAACTGATGCACTGACAGTACTGGGTCTCTTCAGTTTGTAAGGGGCAATCAGAAGAACAACGAAGACCTTTGTCTGCCAACACACAATGCAATGGCAGATCAAGGTCTGTGTTGTCTACAGTTGGACTCCACCTGTGAGTATATGTGGTACCTACATAAAATCTGCAACACAATCTATTCCCTAAGTGATAACTTGGAAATGCTTGTCTTTAATTAGGATTGCACTTCAATTAGAAAAACCACAATGAAGGATGACATCCATGTTGGACAAATCAATAAATAAGAGAATACGCTGGGTGCACTGTGTGCTATGTGGTCTTGATACCTAGTGGGACAGCTGCAGTTGGAAATTACTCTCCAAACTACTTGAGTTTTTGTGCCAGAACCCTTGAAAAATTTTCACCTTAATATTGGAGAATGATACACAGAAGGTCAGTCTGAGCAGTTCATTTCCAAATCTGAACTATGGTTTTAGATAGAAACGGAAAAAAATGCCAATATAAGTTCATGTTGAGTGTTCTATAACACTGTTTATCGAGTCAAAAAAGTGTACCACATTATGGCTGAGGTAACCTTATAAACCAGGATACTTTATAAACAAAGCAAAAATTGACTAACTGTAAATGGATCCATGACAATATCTGTTTAACAAAGAGGGCCATGTTATACAATATTGAGGTGTTGTGTATATGGTGGATACCATATTATACTGAGGTGCTGTTATATATGCAAACCATATTGTACTGAGGTGCTGTTATACATGGAGACCATGTTATACTGAGGTGCCCTATATTTGGAGAACATTATACTAAGATGCTGAGTATAAGGACAGCATGTTAATCTGCAGTGCTCTGTATAGAGAGACCACAATAAATTGAGGTACTATACATGGGAGCCGTCCATTTAGTATGTACACATGGAGGGGGGAGGTGGGGTTAACCCAAATGCATACGCTTGCATATGGGGGGGGTCTACTGATAATGAATGTATGCATAGGAAATGGGGGGGGGACCTCGATAATAATTTGTCTACATTGACCTTTAAATGAGCCACAGCTACCGGGAGAAGTAGGACTGTGGGAGAGGTGTCACTTGTACGCCACAGTACCCCTGATTGCTAACTATCATGCAGCTCAGCATCGAGTCCGACACAGTCTGGCGGCCTGCCCCATGGATTACACATCCTTCAATCTGGCCTCACTGCAGACTGCCGCTGGCTCAAGATTTTAGCTACCGCAGTGCTCTGTTCGTGCTGCTGCTGCCCCGACTTTAGTACTAACACTGGTCTGTACATCGGTCTACTATTAGTACAGCAGATGTTCAGTCAACGCACTTATTATATAGAGACTACTTCACAGAGTTTAATAATTGTGTTTTAAGATCGTAATAAAAGTGTTTTTGAATATTCAGTCAGGAAGGATAATACAGTCAAGTATAACTGTTTGTACAAAGCTGTGTGTAAAGCTAAGCCACAAGCTAGAAAACAAGAACAAAAAGAAACTAATTGGTTATGGGATAAAATAAAGTATGAATATGTTACTGCTGGTCTAGCAAGTAAAGCATTGGCAAGCAGAAGCAATCTTCTATCTTTCTGGTCATGCACGCAAGCACCAGCACTGGCACCAGTGGCGACTGTATCTAAGCCTGAGGTGCCTGAGATATCCTCTCCTGCTAATGTTGACGCTTTAGCACCTACAATAATGATTTCAGCTGCATCTGACGTGTTGCCACTTATATTGGCTGGCGACGCTGCATCAAGTCTGTCGACTTCAGCCATGTCTGAACCTACTGCCAGGATCACAAAAACAGCAGAAACTCCACAACAGACCAGTGTTCAACGTGACATCTCTGAAGCCCAAGAACAGCTATTAGCTTTACTACATTTAAGAGATGCAGGCCTCATAATTGAGGAACTAAAGGAGAAAATGAAGTCAGTTGAATTGAATCTGAAGCAAAAGAAACTGAAATTGAAGCGGCTGTGCCTGAAGGCCACAAGGCAGCGTGAGCGCCATCTCAAACTCCATGAACTCTCGAAGATATAGTGGAAGAACATCCGAATCTGGGGCAAAAACTACGAAAGTTTACAAGGGATAGAGGCAGTAGACCAGCCATCACAGATGACAATCTGAATCTTCTCGAAGCAATTATTGATATTGCGTTTATTGGTGCTGCTGCCAGCGACCGGAGCTGGTCACAGGAATTGTGATTGTGTAAGACACTAGATGACCTACATGAAACTTTATTGAAACAAGGCTATCATCTGTCAAGGTCGTAGACATATATGCAGCTTCTTCCAAGACGATCCAGCTCAATGGAAGGCAAACATCACATAAAGTCCATACCTGTGAAACTGACAAAGTCTTCCCATACCGCTCATGACTGTCACAAAGACACAGCATTTGCATTTGCGTCTATGCCATACCTAGATGAAATCTGTTCTATGTTTGGAGTAGACATGTGCTTCTACCTCAGCCAAGACGACAAGGCTAAAGTGCCACTTGGAATCCTGGCAGTGACAAAGCAGGTGCCTATACTGATGCATCTTGAGTATACAGTGTGTTTGCAAGATCACGACTTTGCTGCCACGTCTCGCCATAAACTGATCCCATCTGTCTATGCTGCCTGTGTCGTGACTCCAGGAAAGTTAGTCGATGCTGTAACATACTCCGGTCCTACGTATATTGCAGTGCACTCAGTGAAACACGGCAGCAGTATAGCTTTTATGCATGGCCATGATATGGAACATCTGCGCTCAATTCCAAGTTTCCAGCCAGTGATGTGCACAGCTGACGGTCGTGTGAAACCAAAAGTGGTCATGGCGAGTGATGGAGGACCAGACGAGAATCCAAGATTTCCTAAACCTCTACAGGTTGCAGCTGCTAGATCTGTTGACTGGGATCTGGATGTGAATTTGTCAGGCACCCATGCACCACATTATTCAGCCTACAACAGAGTCGAGTGCCGGATGGCTCCACTGAGCCGAGAGCTAGCTGGACTAGTGCTACCTCATGATCACTACGGGTCACATCTCAATGCATCAGGAAAAACAATCGATGCGGAGTTGGAAAGGCAGAACTTTGAGAAAGCAGTAAAAACACTGGCAGAAGTATGGTCCACAGTCGTATTAGATAAGCATGATGTCCATGCAGAATATATTGACCCAGTAAAGCGTGAATCACCCAGTGAACCAGAAGTCAAATGGGTCGTGTGTCACATCAGGCAGAGTCAATACTTTCTGCAGATCACTAAGTGTGATGATTCCAGCTGCTGTTGCCCATGGCGCACCTCATGGAAAATTTACTTTACTGAAAGTTTCCTGCCCGGACCTGTCTTACTAACACATTCTGCCATTGGTCTTAGCATTCCTGATCCAGAATCTGTAAAAAAATCTGATGCACGCGTACTAAAGTTCACTTGCTCAGCAGCTAGCTTCTGGATCATCAAAAGTTCCTTTGAACACGTCATTTGACATGCACTGTCCGACACTTTCACAAGCTGAAATTATCAAGCGCACATGTTCCATGTGTGGCGTGTATCACTCGTTGCAGGCCAGTGTAAAATGACATCAGCGCATTCACACTACTGAGTCTACTGACAGTGAGAACAATCAAAAGCTGGATGATGACGTCAGTGACGCTATGGATACTGAGACGGTGGCCCAGCAGACTGCAGCTAATGCTGCTCTGCTTCACCCTGACATTGCACCTGTTGATGATATTCCTATAATATGTAACCTGTTCGACTGGGTTCAGTCGGCGTTTGAATTTTAGCAGACACTAGACAAACTTTTTAAAGCTACGCAGCTTATTTCTTTGATGCAGCCAGACAGTCAACTTAGGCGGACTATCTGTTTTATTAAACACGATAATATTATTAATTCTTGATCATTTCTGCATGGATTAAATATAGGCCATTCTATAGAATTCGGCGGTTGGGTGGGGTGGGGGTGCATCATGCGTACGTACGCGGGGGGGTGTAAAAAAGTATGCATGTGTAAAGGGGTGGGGTGGGGTGTGTGTCAAGCTTTGCCAGATTTTTGCATACGTACTAAATAGATGGGCCCATGTGAAGACCATGTTTTACTGTGGTGCTGTATAGTTAGAGACCACGAAATACTGAGGTGTTTATAGAAGGGATCATGTTATACTGGGTACTATATATTCAGACACTTTTTTTGTCATGGATAATGTGCAATAAGTATATGACAGATAACATGACAAAAAGTGGAAAGAAAAATGTACTTCAGTCCTGTGTAGAAACAATGCCACTCCTAGGTCTTTACAATTCTGAATCTTTTCTTTGGCAGTTTCTTTGTAATTTCTATTCTTGCAAAATTTCTTTGGCAAATAATGTTTTCTATGGAGAAAACTCATACATAATATTAACTGTCATTTATTTGTTACAATTTGCATAAATGTGACAGAAGAAAATGTCGCACCATAATAACGTTTTCAGCATCATAATGCTGTAAATTCTTTATTTAAAACCAAAAACAGACATCCCACAACAAAAAAGCAGCAAAACCATTCAGGACAAGAAAACTATCAATCATTTATCCTTGATGTAACAATAAGCTGGATTCCTGATTACCCAAAATCATCATTATGGGCTGAGGTTTAAAATTAACTGAAATAATCATTAGTATGAATATTAATTAATAAGTAAAATATGTGCATACTTTCCAGGATCTGTTAGGTCATGCGAGCTATCATCTACAACGAAAGTAATGGGCTTAAATCCACATCAGGATAAGTGTTGTTTTTTGTTCCTCAAGCCTAACTCAACAATAGTCGATTAAAGAGACTGAGGTTTTACTAGCTAAAAAGAAGTTTTAGTCATTCACATGAAGTTAGTTACTTCCCCCTACCCCAACCAGTTTATTATTTTTTTCATTGCTGAGTACTGAAATCATGTTAAATATTCCAAAGACTCCGATGTATTAAATTTGGTAACAAATACATTTTCTTATATGTCTCAGTCAACATGTACCTGAAGTACAAAAATTTTTCTCATGGAATTTGACCTTGAACTTGATGTCATGGAGAGAATACAGTAGAGCACTAACACATCTGACATAATGTCAAGATTTACCCACATGCCAAGTTTAATCCATAATTTAGATCATTTTGGAAGACCCCGTCACAAAATACGAAGCTAAAGAACTCGCATCATTTAAGGCATTCCTCAGATGTACAGGATTTGAAAAATCTATTTCATACTTGTTTATGTCATCATGCTCACAGCAGTGCCAAAAAATGATGTCAAGATCCTTGACCCTGAAATCAGTGTCCAAGTGCTGACCTTAAACTTGTTTATTGAAAGAAACAACTAAATACAAACTCTGGTAAAAAGAAAAGATTATTTCATATATTTATTAGTAACTGTATTCATAAGCTCAGTGAAGAATAAAACTGAAAGCAGTGACCTTGATCTGATCACAAGACCAAAGGAGGCCTGGTTTTCAAACTTGTTCACAACAGTGCAAACTTGGTTGGTCAGACCTGCACCATTTCCATTCAGGACCAATTTCATTTTACAGGTCTTTCTGTGAAAACTCCATGTCAGTGCCATCATTCTTTCAAGAGGAGTAGATATAACAATATTTTTGCAATGTCCATTATTGTAAGCGCCATCATGTTCATACAGACAAGCCAGACCTTGAAGTGAATGTTTGTTGAGTTTTATGGCAACCCTCCATGTGGTTTAGGAGGACTAGCAATAACAAAATTGTGCTAACAGACAGATGGATGATGCACAACAGGCCGTCCAACGGGTTCTTCAGGTTTATGATCAGTAGAGCTAAAAACACATCAACATCACTATTCATTCAGAAGCAGCAATAACGATATTTTCATATTAGCCACAAAAGCTAGGTTGGTTGTCAGACGAGCACCACATTATCAACAATTACCAAGTCCCTTGTGCCTGCTGAAACCCCTGTCCCTTGAACTCTAGCATCAATCCCCCCTTCTCGATCTGGGAAATGTTGATATCAGAAAAAAAACAACATGCATGATTCTAGTCTTATAACGTAAGACACATCAACCAACATTTTTGTTCTGGGAGGGTGATGGGTCTTACTGCCTAACTAATGGCGCTGTGTAATGTATTTAGATGTCGACAAACAGTGTAACGAAAGTCAAATTTTCAGGAATATCACACACAACTTGCAACCAATAACGACGCTTTTCTATAAATTAAAGATATGTTTTTGTCAGACTTTACTGACCCCGATGTCTTTTCTGTAATAAATTCAAATTCTCACAAAAGAAATGGACCTGCTTTCAAGTTTCGTTGGCCTACATTTCAGTTGGCTCGAAAGCGATGAAAGCCAGGAATGCTGAAATTGGGTTAGGTTGAAATATTATTCTTTAACGAAATGAATAAAATTATATTATGCCTATTGGAACTGTAAGCAACATTTTGTTTCGTTCAAGAAACATATCCCCCACATGAACCTACTTGAACATACTTCGGCGTACCTCGACTACCGTCGCATTGCAACAAATTCAAATGTATGTCAACAGGACATGAAAATGTGTCCATTTGCTAGTGTCATATTTTGATTCCACCAGGATAAAAACAGTACAGTAAGTATATTAATTACACATAAATTAGTGGAAGAGTGTCGATATAGGCTGCCAAGTGTGTGAGATATTCCTGAAACTCTGACTACTTGTTCCGAAGTCAACCGACATCAGAACACACTATGCAAGGCCGTTATTTGGGTAGTAAGACATAGCACTTAAACAAAAACAATATGTGCTGTCTTACATTGTAGGACTAGCATGACTCCTATATTAGTAACTGGAAATGTATCATTACCCAACAGAAGTAACCCTGGAAGCCTTATTTATTATATAAGGCAAAGAACATATTTAACCCTAGCATAGTTCAAGCCATCTCACGCAATCAGTCCAGTAACATCTAAACTGTTTAGTTATAAAGTTTCATAATGAAAGCCACTCAAGAGAACACATTTAGGAACATCCTGCTTAAACAGTAAAATATTTTACATGAGATGAGCAGACCTGCCAACCCTGACGAGTCCATCTCAGTAAGGCAGTTGATTTTTTTTCCGTAAGATTGACCAGTTTTCAGTAAGGTGTAACAAAATATCAATAACTGCCACTGCAAAGCTGGAAAATGTAATTGAAAGTTTGGCACTACAACGATAAACATTATGTTCAACTGAAAAGTTTGTAAAGTACGCGCAGACTTTATTTACCACTAGTACAGTTGCACAAACTTCAGTTCCAAATCCTATGCAACTCAATGGCTTGTTGCTGTCTCTCAACTTAATGCAATTCTTGGAAATTCTTTTTCCATTTCACATGATGACAGCAATCATATCTCTCGCCACGAGACATACTCAAATTGGCAAGTGATGTCCAATAAACGTAATTGTGTCCTTTCCAGCTTTTATTCACAAGAATCTGAATACTCCTTTTTATTCTTCTGTGTTGATTATTAACACTTTTCTAGAAGCTTATTTTCCCTTTAGTCTTAAACATGCATCGCATTCTTGATGCCATTTTTAAAAACTTCTATAATCAACAGTTTGATCATGCAGACACTTCGCATAAACAAATAGGTGCAGTTTAAAGTGTCTGGGGGTGCTGCTGTAAAGTTAGTCTGGTTCCCTGACTAGTTTCACTACTTCCAATATAAGATGGCGCTCTACAGTTTCGTATTTTGCATAGGGTTAGAATCTTAAAGAAAAAGAATTTCCCCGGGTTCCTTCACTGGTTATACTGACTATTTAATAAAGACCTTGTTTATCTTAGGTATTGTTCAAAGAACCTTTAATTCCCTTTATTTTTGTGTATGATTGATGGGTGTAATATGGGTTATAGAGTATACAGCTTGGCCTTACTCCAGATGTGCACCTTTCAAAAAACTGCTAGCTCCACTTGGTCATTTTCGCTTCCTGAACTTCAGAGGTAAATTGTTGAAAAAAGAGCCAATAACTTTTTTTACATTTTGTATATTTGGTAATTCATTCATTGCACTTTCAGAAGCTGGTATTGTCTAGTCTGGCAAAATTCATTTTCCCTATTTTAATAGCTGCTAAGGATAGTGTACTTTAGACAAATTCAGGCTGATTTTTTGGAGCACAAGGGAGCAGTCATTTTAGTTAGCAGTGTGCTAAGATCATTTACAATTTCCAAAAGTACAATATCCAAAGAAATGTCAGCCACATTACATCAAAGTAGCATAGAGGTATGCCAACATTCTCTCCACAGTGCATGTTTTAAATGCAAACAACTTCACCTTACATATGTCACTCTCTGAAAAGTACATAATGACTGGTGAGCACCCACTAAAACCCGGATCCAAATCAAATACGGATAAACCAATTATCCAGATCTTTCGACAATGATCATTTACCCGTAGTTATTGCTTGTATGCCATTAAGTCCGTATTTTAAGGGTAATTTTCATAAGACTTACAGCAAAATTGTAAGGGCTGGCAGGTCTGGAGTTCACACATTTCGAAAACATTATAATGGAGCCCATTTATATCAACTCAATTTTACTAAATTTATAACATCTTGGATTTAATAAATTCAGATTTAGAAGGTTATCAGATAAACTGAAATACTACCAAGCCAGAATGCTCAAATTGTCCAAGCATTTTTTCCTCCATTTGTATCAACATTCAGGTTTTAGCAAGCAAATTTCAATGGTCCCACAGAGTTCATAATATACGAGTGCTAATGTAATCTGGTATGTGCATAATCAAGGCTGGATCATATGCTTTATACTTGGCTTGACCCCACCTAACTTCAACATCTGACCAACACTAATTATTATATCTAATCTTCAATGATGTATAATTTTGAATCAGTGAAAACAGTAATATTTCCAATGTTTCTTCTGGTATCATTTGTATCACAAAAATGCAGACTAATTATATCACATGGTAAAATGTCTTGTGTAGTCGTATTCTATGGTTGGTATTACTGCCTGGACAAACTTCAAAAATATCATGAGGTACCTGAGAAGTCATTAAGGAAATACAGCTGAAATTAGTATATATACTTACATATTAGTTGGATGCAGCTACAATCTCAACAGACCCAGATCTGCCATCACATAATACATTGGCAGTTCTGGGTCTATGCAGTTTGTAATTAGTATCTAGTAGAACAAAAACAACATGGACCCAGATTTGAAGGCACATTTGCTGGCAATCAGGATCCATGTTGTTTGTATTTGGAGCTGACTTATATGACAGTATATGCGTTATATTTTTCAATAGTAGCTAAAATCTGAAGGCATCACAAGACTTACATTCATCTCACAAAATCATTCACACAGACAGACGGATTGACAGACATACTACTTTGGCAATTATTCAAATTTACCTATGCCACAGACCAAATGGAATAAACTGCATCCATTGAAACTTCATGACTATGGAATCAAGCATAAAATAAGCTTCAATTGGGCAAAAGTTTGATGTAGTGGCTATCACTTACTGTCTTGACATTCTATCATGCCTATGCATCCCATTCTAATGTGTTTACAAGACTGTCTTGACATTCTATCATGCCTATGCATCCCATTCTAATGTGTTTACAAGACTGTCTTGACATTCTATCATGCCTATGCATCCCATTCTAATGTGTTTACAATACTGCCTTGACATTCCATCATGCCTATGCATCCCATTCTAATGTGTTTACAAGACTGTCTTGACATTCTATCATGCCTATGGATCCCATTCTAATGTGTTTACAATACTTCTTGACATTCTATCATGCCTATGCATCCCATTCTAATGTGTTTACAAGACTGTCTTGACATTCTATCATGCCTATGCATCCCATTCTAATGTGTTTACAAGACTGTCTTGACATTCTATCATGCCTATGCATCCCATTCTAATGTGTTTACAACACTGTCTTGACATTCTATCATGCCTATGCATCCCATTCTAATGTGTTTACAACACTGTCTTGACATTCTATCATGCCTATGCATCCCATTCTAATGTGTTTACAATACTCTCTTGACATTCCATCATGCCTATGCATCCCATTCTAATGTGTTTACAATACTGTCTTGACATTCTATCATGCCTATGCATCCCATTCTAATGTGTTTACAATACTTCTTGACATTCCATCATGCCTATGCATCCCATTCTAATGTGTTTACAAGACTATCTTGACATTCTATCATGCCTATGCATCCCATTCTAATGTGTTTACAAGACTGTCTTGACATTCTATCATGCCTATGCATCCCATTCTAATGTGTTTACAAGACTGTTTTGACTTTCTATCATGCCTATGTTTCCCATTCTAATGTGTTTACAATACTTCTTGACATTCTATCGTGCCTATGGATCCCATTCTAATGTGTTTACAACACTGTCTTGACATTCCATCATGCCTATGGATCCCATTCTAATGTGTTTACAATACTGTCTTGACATTCTATTTTGCCTATGCATCCCATTCTAATGTGTTTACAAGACCGTCTTGACATTCTATCATGCCTATGCATCCCATTCTAATGTGTTTACAATACTTCTTGACATTCTATCATGCCTATGCATCCCATTCTAATGTGTTTACAATACTGTCTTGACATTCTATCATGCCTATGCATCCCATTCTAATGTGTTTACAAGACTGTCTTGACATTCTATCATGCCTATGCATCCCATTCTAATGTGTTTACAATACTGTCTTGACATTCCATCATGCCTATGCATCCCATTCTAATGTGTTTACAATACTGTCTTGACATTCTATCATGCCTATGCATCCCATTCTAATGTGTTTACAATACTTCTTGACATTCTATCATGCCTATGGATCCCATTCTAATGTGTTTACAATACTGTCTTGACATTCTATTGTGCCTATGCATCCCATTCTAATGTGTTTACAAGACTGTCTTGACATTCTATCATGCCTATGCATCCCATTCTAATGTGTTTACAAGACTGTCTTGACATTCTATCGTGCCTATGCATCCCATTCTAATGTGTTTACAACACTCTCTTGACATTCTATCATGCCTATGCATCCCATTCTAATGTGTTTATAATGTATTATGGAGCCATGAACTTTTGATGATTTCATCTCTCTCTGTCCCTGTCTAATATTTTCAAACATCAGAAATCTACATCATCTTTTACTATTAATTTGCACCAAAATAATTTCTTCTTGTATTAAAAGAAGGATACATATGAACACCAAGTTCTCCTCCACCATCGGCTACCATTTCTATGATTTTCTTCATGACGTCAGCATGTCTGTAAAGAACCACAACCATAAATTTTAGTAGCAAATATAACCAAGCTATTATGTTGAGGTATGTAAGAGATTTCCTAGATAAAGTGACAAAACCTTTAATATAACCATTTACAGAACTTCAATTTTTATACAAGGAGCAGGCCTATGAGTTTTTTGTTTAAAAACAAAGGCTGGAATCTCAGCCTATACTGTTTTCTATTGCTGACTGAGCATATATGTATATTTCACAGGACTGTTTATCATGAACAAGTATCTTCAAGAGATTTGATTCTGTATCAAAAAACAAACAATGCATAAAATCACTGTT
>JAECUM010032454.1:0-18929 GCA_016617855.1 Megalonaias nervosa
CAAACAGGTTTTAAAAATCACCATAAAAGGTAGAATATAATCTCATCTCACCTCTTGAAAACTCTTTTCAAAAACAGGGTTTTTTTGTGGGTAATTTTTTATTATTGATGAATGTTCAATCTTTATTCAATTTCAGAGTATTATGTCTACTCTGGAGCTGGTATCCAAAGTGCTATTTTCCTCTATTCCGATAGATTGCTGGATTGATTTTCTGCCCAGAAAACTGCAAATTAGATCTCTTTTGGGCCATACCTGATGTATTGTTTTACAGAATCAATATAATGCCGTTGAATAAAATCAATGCAATGAAGCAAACAAAGCTTCCAAACCCCATTTTAATATAATGCATTGCTACAAGACGAATTCTTAATTTAATTTCCAGCAATCTATTGATCATCACGAGGTTCCTGCAGATAAACGTTAATGATAGTCTTTTGGATGCAAATGTGTGTGTATGTGTGCGTGCGTGTATATGTACGTATGTGTAAGTGTATGTGTGTTTTATGTGTGTGTATGTATACGTGTGTGTATGTGTGTGTGTGTGTGATATACTTAAATATGACGTGAAACACGAATAAGACAAACAAGCTGATTCAAGATTCAAGCCAACTATACGTAGCAATTTCCCTTGTCCCAATGGTCAGGTTGAATTTATGAATGGCATGCAATATAGTTGTAACAAGATAAACGGTTTGGTGTCGGATTTATAACGAAACGCTAATGATGGTTGATACAAATGCAATGTTTATTGATGAATGACTCAAATGAAAAAAAGAATTATGATTAGTACGTGCGTGTATAAGATCCAAATATTGGACAAATTAACACAATCCGCACGAACCTAATGATGTAACATAAATGTACATACAAGTAAATGACCTTACATAGTACAAGGGCAAAGGTTAATAATTCACAGTAATTTCACACGACTAAAAGAATGATGTGTTTTACTCAAATAGTATATATGATGAACTTTACTCATATAGTAAAAATGACGTATTCACTCAGATAGTAAAAAATGATGTACTTTACTCAAACAGTAAAATTATGTAAAAATGGGGCAGATATCATACAATATATCTTTACAGTCCCAAAACACTGGGTATAACAAACCCCAAAATTAGCCCACGGATAAAAGAATACATGTAGAGAGTTACACAAAATACTCCGTCATTAGAATACTTGGCTACCAGTCACACTGGTCAATCAAGCGGTCAGCTTTACAGGTAATCATCGACCACCATTCAATCACTTGGTCAATCAGGCAATGAGCGCCCACCAATCAGTCAGCAACGTCCGATCACCTGCTACTCAACCAGCAAGACACTGTACGATCAGTACTACGGCTACTATTTGATCAGCTCTACAGCTGCAGTGGTCATCTTTATGGTCAGCTCTACAGATGCTACTCCGTCAACTCTGATCAGTTGAAAATAAATCTAACACCGTGTACCAAGAATGACACGGGCATATAAGATAACACGAAATGACGTTATATATACGGTAAGTTATACAAATTACATTATCGACACTACATTAAAAAGCAATAAACAGGTTCAGAAGTGAACCTACCTGTGTCCGATAGGAATCCTATGGTACTAAACGTTTCTTAATAAAATGCAACTTAATTGCTAATATAGATCTCCTGTTAAGTCACATGCAAGAATAGAAACTATTTGCATTATACTACGCAAGCCGGAGCTACATAGAAAATATACAAAACTAAACAAGGTAGTACAATAGTTATAACCTGTAAAATGCATAAGAAACTAATAACTAACTCATTTACTTCTACAGCTGGAGATCTGCAAGTCCTTAATTAGACTGCTCACTGAAAGACGTTTCCGTAGTGTAATGTTCTCGTCCTACGGTGAATGTTACAGGATACAAAAGTTGCAAACAATAACATCCAACATAAAGTAGATTCCCAGCCAATTTTTAATGTTATCCCAAGCTAGAGATCAAGACGACTGCCCTTTACACAGAACAGATTGGTAGTTGTACACCAGGGCGATAGTTTATCAAATCTACAGAATGGAGACATAGTCAGAGTTCATTAACATTATAAATTCTTGCCTTTACAGTAATGACAAATACAGACTCCAAGTCCTGAGGGTCAGAATCTTTATCAGTATCAGATGTGTGAACTATGTAGAATTTGTTTCTAACATTACCATATCTGACCGCTTAAAATCCTTTAAAATAAAACTACCACATACACCCATATCTCTTGTCTTAATGATAATCAATATTTATACAATAAATTGGAGGGAAATGTTAAGCATTAAAATGACGGCAACACCTTCCCCCTTAAGAGAAAACTTTTGTTTTCGAACAAAATTATAAAGAATGGATAAGCAAGATTGAAGAGTCACTGTTTGGCCGTATACAGTTCTATGCAATTATCTTACTTCATGAAATTTAAAAGTTCTAGCATCGTCCTGGCAATTAGAGTTCTTTCAAATAATATACAGTGCAAGCATTCAATGACTCGCTAAATATTTCCATATTCCGAATACAACATTTTAGCACAACATATAAAACAAACATTTTGGATTCACTTAAAATCAAACTGATCTGCATGCATTACAAAAGTACTTAATTAGTGCATAAGATATAATACACATCACCACATAGGTCTTAATTCAGATAAATCCAACAAGAATGAACACTAAAACACATAGTCTTAGACTCCAGCACGTGACAATCCATCAGCATTTGCATTCTCTACTCCCCGACGATGTTTGATCGTGAACTCGTATGGATGCAGACAAAGGGACCATCTCAGAAGCCGTTGTTTTTTGTTTTTTTTTTTTTCCTTTGTTTTGGCTTAGCCAGGTTAGCGGGCTATGGTCAGTTTCGACCCTGAATGGAGCACCGCACAAGTAGTAGTGAAGAGATTATATCGCCCATACTATCGCAAGGCATTCTTTCTCAATTGTAGAATATTTCTGCTCCCTGGGCAATAGTTTGCAGCTAAGATACGCAATAGGATCTTCGTCCTTACTGTCATCGTGCTGACTCAAAACAGCTCCAGTGCTCACATCACTTGCATCCGTTTGCAGTACAAATGGGCGTTCAAAAACAGGGTTGATCAAGACAGGTGCCTTTACAAGTGCATTCTTCAAGTAACTGAATAACTTAACAGCTGTCTCATCCAATGTAACACGATTTGGCTGTCCCTTCCTTGTCAAAATACAAAGCGGAGCCGAGAGCTGAGCGAAATTCTTGATGAATTTTCTACAATGGCCCACAATTCCTAGAAAGGATCGAACCTTTTTCTTTGTTGTAGGGAGTGGGAAGTCAACCATAGCTTTGACTTTGGCGTCGTCTGGTTTAATTTGTCCTCCACCAACAATGTGACCAAGGCAAACAATAGCATCCTTTCCAATGTCACACTTGGAAGGTTTAACTGTCAGATTGTTTTCTCACAATCTCTCCAAGACTACTCGTAGATCCTGAAGGTGGTCATCCCAAGACTCACTATATATAATGATATAAATAATGATGTCATCAAAGTAAGATGCAACATCACGTAATTTGGACAGCAACAAGTTCATCATGCGCGAAAATGTAGCAGGTGAAGTTTTTATCTCGAAAGGCATAACAGTAAACTCATAAAGTCCAAAGGGTGTCACAAAAGCAGATTTCTCCTGCGCTTCTTTAGGCAGAGGTACCTTGCCAGTAACCTTTGGTCATGTCGAGTTTGCTAATATATTCTGCATTTCCCAACTTCTCAAAAAGTTCGTCTATCCTTGGTGTAGGATAGACATCAAAGAGTGTGATGTTGTTCAATTTTCTGTAATCAACACAAAGTCGCAGACTTCCATATTTCTTTTGAACAAGTACAATTGGTGAACTCCATAGGCTTCTAGACGGTCTTATAAATTCTTGCTGTAACATTTCGTCTACTATAGCTCTGACTTCAGCCCTTTTTGCATGGGGAACACGATAGGGTTTCTGCGTGATCGGAATGTCTGTTGTTGTTCGAATGTTGTGTCAAGTTGGTTTTGCCTGGTTTTGAAGTTAGCACGTCTTCAAACTCAGAGCATAATTTTCGCACTTGTTCTCGCTGTTCTTTCGTCAGTCTGCCATTCAGACTGATTTTGTCCACACTCTCAACTTTGGTAGTATTTTTGTCGTGCTATGATTTAACTTTCTTGTGACACTCTGTCAGATTTTCTTTCACTAACTCACTTACATCAACCAATCTCTGGCGAACTGAAAGAACATGTTCTACAATTGACTTCTGTGTCTCACCCTCACCGGTGAATAGATCCTTAAGAATCTCCATCGGTCCTCTTATTGGCCAACCATACAGCAGCTCAAACGGCAAAAACCCAGTTGTCTCATGTGTACCTCCCTATAGCAAAACAGTGCGTAAGGCAGCATCACATCCCAATCTTCACCGTTCGTGGAATTCAGTTTCTTCAAGACAACTTTGAGTGTGCCAATAAATCTTTCGACCTTTCCATTGGATTGTGGCCTGTAAGGAGAGGTTGTTATCCCCTTGATGTTCAACATGTTGTAGAGTTCTTTTAGAAGAGTACTTATGAAGTTGGTCCCTTGGTCTGTAAGGATAATCATAAGTATACCAACCCGACTAAATAGGCCAATGAAGGCGTTGGCCACTGTTTTGGCTTCAATGTCCTTCAACGGAATGGCTTCATCTACGATGGTTAGTATATATTTGTTCCCGGCCTTTGTGCGCTGTAGTGGGCCAACGACATCCATCGCAATCTTAACAAAAGGGTCAGACACAATTGTTGGACAGCTCCATCACTGCTTGACGAAACTGCTTTGGCAAAACTAACTGGATTCCATATTTTTCTTCCGTTTTAAAATTCCATTCTCCTAGAAAAATGCATTGTCCACGTCTTCTGCTACACTTTCAGATGGCAGGGCCTTTTCTCTCACACCAGCCAACGAGCTGTCATTCTTTTGATACTGAGACGTAAATTTCACATTAACATTGTACAGCTGATCAAGCGACAGGTTCTTGTTATCAGCCGCATCTTCACGATGGATGTCATCCTCGTCCTCATCAGGACCATGATCACTATCTTCGTCCGAAAATAGCCTATCCAGATGCACGTCGTCCAGTTCATGGGATCGGACCCCACATTCTTTTATTTTTCTTTCACTTTCTTCAGCTTCCTCTTTCCACGCCCTTGCCTTGTCCCTTGTTATTACCATAGTCCCTTTCTTCCTACGTAGAATATCCATACCTAGCAGCGCTTGTGCTGCCAGTTCAGATACCAGTCCAACCTGGACATGATCATTGTAGTATGGCGTGTCTAATTCTGCTATGGCTAATTTCGCCTCAAAAGGCTGTCCAATGGCAGTGTAGAGTGTCAGGTTCTGTCCTTCAAGAATACATGACTTATCGACAAGGTCCTCACGTATCAAGGTCATTTCTGCACCTGTATCTTTAACAAACAATACTTCCTTGTTGTTCACTGTTCCCGGAACATTTATTAACCGTTCACAAATGTTATTCTGGACAAAGTAGATTGCTTGATTTTGTTTGTTTCTGCTGGGACAATCACGCAAAACATGACCCTTCTATTGACATTTATAGCACTTTTTATCTCCATAGGATCTTTCTATCAAACCACCTATTTTGGACTGAGGTGAACTTGATGCTTGGTTATTTGCTTGTTGTCGGCTGTGCTTAGGGTAGAACTTACTGTCATTGATGGGCAAAACGTAGTCCTCAGCAGCATCGACAACAGACCCATTGCCCTTATTGCGCCTTATCCACTGGGCCTGCACTGGCGGGAGAGCCTTCAAGAAGTATTCATCTGCTAAACATCTGTGTGGATCACGACTATCAATGAACCGTGTTAAATAATGCTCTATACGTGCCATCAGACCTCTGTATGTTTCGTTAGCATCCCTTCTTATGCTAACTAACTGGCTAAAATATTCGTGAGGTCTTTCTTTTCCCAAACCTATTTATCAGGGCCTTTCTTAGCTCAACATAGCTCTTGCTTGTTTGCTGTGCTACCTCTCTTGCCTCTCCTGTAAGCAGCGTTCTCAGTTACAGGGTTTTCATTTCTTCACCCCATTTTGCATGATCAGCCACAGCCTCAAATTTTCAAGAGAAATGTAAGAACAACTTCATTCGCTAGATGATTGTAAGTTTGAAGTTTGACTTTGAATGGAAGGTTGTAATTCTTTTTATCTACGTCTTTCTGATGTTTCACTCTCTCTAGCTCTAACTCCAGCGCTTTAAATTTAAGAATGTGCTCCACTCGCAACCTCTCCCTTTCAAGGTCTAATTTTTGTCTTTCTATTGCGCATTCTCTTTCGAACTGCAACCGGTCACGTTCACTTTGCTTGTTGGTGTCCTTGGATGTTTTTAGTTTGCTCTGTGTTTTCTTTAGTTTTCTTCTCTTCTTCTATTTCCATGTCATCTGCTTCTTCACCACTGAAGTCTCCTTCAATATCTATAAATTGTATCAAATTTGTTTGTTGTTTCCCTCTGGTTCCATCCCTTGCAATGCTGTGCTCTTCAACATTCGTTCCTACTTCGTCATCGATAATGCTACCTTGGGTCGCCTTTTCAATCCTTATTTTATTTATCCTTGATTTAACAGGAATCACACACAAAGTTACAGAGTATATCCAATAGCAATTTGCAGCTACACTACTCAGACAAAACTTTGGTACTTGCGCTGTTTCAATGTCACTGTCAAATTTCCCACAAGTTTGCTATCCCACCGCTGCCACCAAAATTGTTACGGGGTACAGAACTTGCAGACAATAACATCCAACACAAAGTAGATTCGCAGCCAATTTTTAATGTTCACCCAAGCTATGGGCTCAAGACGACTGCCCTTTACACAGAACAGATTGTAGTTGTACACCAGGGCGATAGTTTATCAAAACTACAGAATGTAGACATAGTCAGAGTTCATTAACAGTATAAATTCTTGCTTTTACAGTGATGACAAATACAGACTCCAAGTCCTATGTGTCAGAATCTTTATCTTTATCAGATGTGTGAACTATGTAGAATTTGTTTCTAACATTACCATATCTGACCGCTTAAAATCCTTTAAACTAAAACTACCATATACACCCATGTCTCTTGTCTTAATGATAATCAATATTTATACAATAAATTGGAGGGAAATGTTAAGCATTAATATGACGGCAACAGTGGGGTATTTATACACAGACGATGTAGCCCTTCATCATCTGTGCTCTTGATGAATATCAGTTTTCGCAACGAAAGCACTTCGCCCGTTCGGCATTGGATGAACCGAACTCACCGTTTCAAAATATTGTACAATATACATAAATCACCCTCGGGCATCGTTGTATACAAAAACAAATGAAACCCGAGTACATGTATTTAATAGATAACAAAGGGATCTATAGAATCCGTGACAATAGTTTCATACAAATTCAACCTAAATATAAGTTGTCAGCGAACCAGCAATGGTATTTTCTGTTTAATATCTTATGTATTTATTAAAATGCGGAATCTTCTCAATAATCAAGAGAGTAAATCCATGATACGAAACCCACATCAACTAATAAACAGTCGTTTACAGCGTCTAAGTGCATTATCATTAAATGAATTCATGCAGTGTTTTAACCATCATGGCAACGTCCGCAAAAACAAATATCACTTATTGAAATAAATCCATCACATTTACTAAGTTTCCTTTGAAAACATTTCCGTTTAAAAAAGATTGTGGCTTTCATCTTTAGATAAGTTTCTAAATATTGATTGCTTTATCAATGTTTTTTTCTCCAAAAATCAATTTTGTGCACTGGAAAAATAACAAAATTAAACTGGGAAATCAAGCAATCCCTTCCTTGACAAATTGTGTTATCAATCTCAGAGTGAAATCTAATACACAGGCTATTTAAACCTCTTAAGCTAAGTATGACTTGGAAAAATAACATTTGCCTGGATTTTGTATATTACCATATTTCACGATTCACGGAGGACACTTAGTTTCATGCTGTGTGACAGGAAAGGCTGCGTTAACATTTTTCAGGCAAAACATAAGCAATCATTTGACAAATACTGAAAGAATATGAATTGCGTTTGCTGAGTTGAGCTTCCTTGAGATGTTACAAGTAGTACACAAGTGCGTATCACAAGTAAGGTCTTTCAAAATTTCTAAAGCAATGATGCATTTCTTCAATTTTAAATTTTCTCCCTTTCCTTACGCACTCTATTTAACCAGCAAAAGCTTTGTTTTCAAAGTCATGTGTTGTTTTTTTTATAGTTAGCCTTTTTATGACAGTCTAACATTTCTAAGATAATTAAGTGTCAGCATTTGTCAAAAATACCAATACGTGTGTTTATGACATAAAAGAAATTAGAGATATATGAAACGTACTTTCTAACAAGAAAAACGTTTAAGACAAAAGCCACATAACTTCTTGCGCGCTGTAACAACATAGGACAAAAAAAGATCCCACTACCGACCCCGAAAATAATGGAATTTTTAGGAAAATGACCTCTAAAACATAAGGTGTGTTCTGCCGATAGCAGATGCACTTGGGGTGGCGGGGGAGGGGGGGGGCAGTTTCTTAAATTGGCCCCTGGCAAATTTCTTAACTTAAGGCTATGGTGTAACGTTTTGAGCTACTATTGTGTAATAATTAAAGATATGAATATATTTGTGAATTTGGTCTTACTGGCTTGAGGTATTCTTGAAACTGATGTGAAGCATGAACACATCATGTAGTCACTGTACAGTCGGTTAGGAAGCAGAGTTAGCCACTCATAGCGGTAGATACGTTGGTTCAAGGCAAGTAGAAAATCTCAAAAACTGCCTTGATGGCAACTATTTAAATTGCATCAAGCTATTAAGTACACAATGTTTTTCAAAATTATCACCCATGGAAAGGGCTTATTTATGTACTTTGAGCATCACGTGTTCTCAAAAATAGCCTTCGGACATGAAAAAATGCATGTAAAATGTTGGGGGTGGGGAGCATCAACTTTTTATTCTGTGAATTTCCACTGACTTGTCAGGTCAAGTGAATGATATTCTTATGCTTCGCTTTATTATACCTATCCAAAAATATGGACTTTTTAGACCTCACTCATGTATTTTATTTTTCTATGAATTTTTATATTAGGCAGGTGTAGGCAACATTCGATTTGTGCATAAAAACTGACCTTCGCACTCTGGGTAAACACAATAAATCGCTATCATCAGGACGCTTTGTGGATTATAACACTTTATTAAAGCATTATGGTAATTGTCCTTATCCAACTGTTTTCTGCCGCATTCCTTCCGAAACAAAATGTAGGGCCATTAAATCATAGCAAGAGAGGATTGATGTAAGCATCATTCATGCTTTTAAGTACCCTACTCAGACTTTATGAAAATTGTCGAATGCAACATTCGCTGGTAACACCAATGAACATCGTTTATGAAAATAAATTCATATAAACTCTTGAATCAGATTGACAGAGAGCCTTGAGCTGTGTGATACACATAGTTTTGGCTCAATAATAGATCCGATTTATCGGTAACTGCAAGACAAATATTACCACAGTACACAGGCCCTCTTCATGACAAAAGGAAATTAGTTTTAGGTACCATAGAAAGCTCGAGCAATTTTCATAATAGGGTAGGTCAAAGTTAGATGACAAGCAATAACGAAACCTATCAATTTCCCAAAAAAGTTTTAATTTCCGTCACTGTAAATTATATCGTAGCACTTCTTTGTGAGCATTCGAGTGCCATTGTATACTGCTACAAATATTATAGTATAATATTGACGCGCTTGTCAGCAATAGGGAAACTTGGAGTAGGATTTCAGAGAAATGGCTGTCAGGCTTTGAATGATGTTACTGTCAGGTCGAAAGAGGAACGGATTCAATGTATTTTTGCAGGAATTTGAGGACAGCTTACACTATTATTACCATAATTACCTTTTCAAAGACCGCTCCGGTGGTCTAGTGGTTAGAACATCAGCCTCGGATGGGGGAAGTCGGGGGATCGAACCCGGGATGAGTCATACCAAAAGTTTATAAAAATGGTACCAGTAGCTGCCTCTCTTGGCGCTCAGTATTAAGAGGTTAGTGTTAGGACTGGTCGGCCTGGTGTGAAGATAATGTGACTGGGTGGGACATGATGCTACATGTCTGCGGCATGATGCCCCAGTGCTAGACATCACTCTAAACTGCCGCACTGCATACATAGTAGCGATATGACTGAAAAATTATTAAATCTACGTTAAAAATCCAAATCACACACACACACACACACACACACACACACACACACCCCATCTCAAAACCAAATCCATGTTCATAAACCAATCTCATTCCATAGAGATATGAATACCAATTAATTACCATGAACAAAATAATCCGTTTTATTATTAAATTTAAGTTTATGTTGATGCTAGTTTGACAATTACCTGCAAATGATGCCTGTATGTAGCTGTTGAGATTTTAGTTATCCGGTTGCTCCATCCGTTGGTAGGACAACGAGGATGAGGATTACAGTTCTGGATAGCACCCTGTTCATCGTTTATAGTTCTTTCTGGAGGAAGATACAACAAACATGAATAGTTTCGAATTTTGGGATACTTTATTGCGTGCCCTGTTGTGGTGGGCAAACTTGACCATGATGGAGATCTGCTGTATAGGTTGCAAAAACAATCACTTGCTCAGAATAAGATTCAGGTCCTAACTCTTACTGTATGTACTCGCTTATAAGTCAAGGCAAACTGCAAACAACAAAGATCCTTATCTCCCGTAGCATAATGCGCCTGCAGACGAGGGCCTATGTTGTTTGTTCTACTGACTAATACTAATAACTGCACAGACCCAGATCTGCCGGCGCATTATGCTACTGTGCAGTTTGCAGTTGGTCTCTATACGGTACGTCTAATTAGCAAGTTCTCAACCATTAGCATGGTGTTCAAGTAGATTCTAAGATCGTGTATATCGCGATGGCATACTTTGGTATGATCTTTAAAGAAGCCCGAAATTCGGTTTTACAGCTGTATACGATACAATTAAATTGCAGCTGATATGACTGGTGGAACCTAGTTTTTAATTTCGTTGCCAAATTACATGCCACTGAAGATGAATATCCGAGCGCTGAAATATCTCTAGAAATTATCTCGGAGAACCAGGTTTCAAGTTGAACAGCGGTGGAAAATACATCATGCGAAAGTATTATCTCTAAACGTACGTGGTTCTACTGTATATATCGACTTTATTTTAACCTTATATGACACTTATTCTTGAATAGTACGAGTAAATTGCCAAAAGTTCCGTAGACTTATCAATAAACCATAAACAGGTAACAAGTCGATAATTAGTGGAACTCCACTAGGTATTGATTGAAATATCTCTGAGTATATGCATCTACATCAATATAATCAGTCTCTCTCTATTGGCTTTTTACTTTTCTATGGAAATTATCACAGACACAATAGACCTTATAACGTATGTAATTATTCAGCTGAGACTTCACCCTTCATATTTAGTTGATAGCGTTTTTTGCAGCATTCACGAAGCATTGCCTCCTCCGGTAATGATAAAGAGAATGACAACTATTTTATGTAATTCACTCCTAAATTGCCGTCGTACAAGATATGTGCTAATTACAAAATCCATTGTTTCGAGTAACAAAAATAGGAAGTTAATTTATCATTGTTTCAATCCATTAACCCGGGTGAAAAATTTTGTATATTGTTCTGGTTGGAAGTAGGCAAAGATGGTGGAGAACAAAAATAATAATCGGCTTTACAAAAATATGCTGAACTTAGCTTTAGATTTTTTTAAGACAATGGAGAAAAATTATTATGAATTTTGAAGATTTCAATCCAACTATTGCTTCATAATACTGTGTTTACAAAAGTGTAAGTTTAATATTTTATATTTAATTGACACAATTGAAAAACATTGCCGATTAAGTGAACACGTCTGATTCTCATAGATGCAAAGGCCGGAAATGAACAAAAGCTTTAAGACTAAATAGAATATTGATTGTTCTAGCTGAAATGTAATTGCGCTTCAACACCGTACCTCGTATATCACCTTGTTTAAAAGCTCTATTGATTTTCCAGTTACAAACCATCATTTAAGCCAATTTTCAGTTTTTAAGTCATTTCTATTTGCGTTAGATGTGTAATTTTGACATCAGAAACTCAATAACGGCATCGGGTTGATAAATTACCTGCGTAAATAATTGGTACTTTTTCACGCGAATAGTCAAAGCCAGTCCTTAATGATGCATGGTTTTATATGAGCAGGTTCAAACGGTATCCGATTCTCCTTGACCGAGTCTCCGCTGCTTTGCCTAAAGGATATCCAACAGCTTTCATGCCTTACCGTCGTGATAAATATATCGTAAACGGTAATTTGTGTGCATTTTCCGTTTGCAATACACACTAATAGGTTGAAATTATATATATATATATATATATATATATATATATATATATTGCTGCCATAACAGCACATTCATGGCTATGGAGTGCAGAGAAGGAGTAACGTTGCAGAAAAATTATGATTTAAAATTGTTACAATCTTCAGGAAACTAAACCCTTCCTATTAAAAGTAGATATTTTCTCTTCAATAAGACATGTAAAAGGTGAAACTATTAAATTTCTTGAAAAGGTATGTACAATAAATAATGCGGAAAGGTAAAACAGATAAAGTCTTTAAAATATAGGTATATTGTATCTATGTATAGGATTTAACAGTACGTCAGCACAATCCTATCTACTAGTATTTAGTACCGATTAAACATTAATGTCCAAAACTGCAACGGTACAAATTTTGCAATTAAAAAGAAAGAAATAGGAAGAAAAATAATTCTAAATAAATGTTAACATATTGTCCAATAAGATATATCATTTAAAAGGCATTAATTCCAATTTTTATGAATTGACATATTTTTTACAGTCTGATCACGTGATACTGCTCTGGATTTTTTTACACCGGTAAATTCTGCCGACTACTTTTAGTTCCGTTTCCTGGACATTTTATGTGAATCTTTATCTAAGACCTTACATCTTAATAATAATAACAACAAGCGCCCACCAACCCATCCCTGTGCTTTGCGATCAAAATTTACAAACCCCAGATTAAAATGATACTTTAGAAGCTAAAATAATATATCGCACAACCTAATGCACTCACAACACTGTCCCCTTTGGCCAAAGAAATCATATTGCAGGCTTTACAAGCCAAGCTCCAGAAAGCATTGCATGTTGCTTCAATAAATACCTTCCACCAGCTGTTATTAAAGGTCAGGGTCATATGTCGAGCAAAGGATCTCACTTATTATGGACAGGAGTTTGTTTTTGAAACGTCGAAATGCTTAGAAAGCACGAAAAAAGAATCCTTTAGCAACACAAGCCATACGCAAGCGTAATTTTGAAAGAAAGGAATAACCTGGTTTAAGCAGTAACAAAAATAAAAAAAAAAATGACCATAACAAGTTCCCTAGATCACTGGTATGACCCGCTCTGATATTGTACCCTATTACCATGAATCGACGACTCTTGGCTATGTATTCTGTCGCAGTGAAGAGGCTAATGAAAGAATATTTGATGAGGCTAATGAAAGAATATTGATGAAATACGTTGATATAATGACAGAAATGAAATAAACTGTAATTATAAGGATTAAATGATCATGGTTGGGTATTCATCGACGTGTAAATAGTTACCTAGTCGCTCACAAAGTCATTCGGACTTTATTTACTTCGTCGGCACTTATGCCATAGTAAGCTAATTAGGTAGATCGTACTCCGTCCTATCATGTCATCAGAGTAAATTACATACACAAGGTCTGTCAGTCAGGTACCCAATTGATGAAGGAAGGAAATGGCAATTTCGACTCGACATCATCCCTGGGATTCAACCAATCAAACACTGCTATTTGTCTAATTCGAGTAGGCGATTGACACGGTTTTTATCCCATTAGTTCATTGTCTTCGATAGAGAAAAAAATCCTTTTCGTCTGCCATTTTAGTTTCAAAAATAAACATCTATAACCAATAACATGTTGAAATGTATTCCCAATTCTTTCCAAAATTCATTTTGAAAAATTCTGAGATGAAGAAATTAGAGACCTGTAAGGCAAGATGAAGGATAAATTTGAGTACTAATGTTTTCACCTAACGGAACCAGGCGTCAAGTTTGTTGTAGCCCGTATATAGAAATTATCAGTTAACGAGTCATTTAAAGTCGTTGATCCAGTTAAATCCATTTCTTTCTGTATATAAATCGTTGGAGTTTTCATCTGCTGGAGCTATTATTATTTCTATGTCGAAGGTATTGGATCCGAAATTTTCGTTATTCTAGAAAGATAGACTCAAGGTCAAAACAAGTAAAATTCTTTATTGATTACGAGGCGTTAATAACGTTTTACCAGAACTGCAGCTGACGACTTTGTAAAGGATAGTTTATATAATGGTATGACGTTCTGTAGACTTTGGAACGTTTCATTCGGTTAATTCCATAGAGTTAAAAAATAGCTTTATTACCCTAGATTCTTTGCACAGAGGGACCTTGTATACATCAAAAGCAAAGAAGCGCTCCAAGTGCTGGCTTTGATTACTCTTCTGTGTTCAATCAAGAAGAAAAACCTGTGATAAAGAATCATTGTAATTGATATCACAGCATGCATGAAAAATGTTTCTTGTAATTAAAATCAAGAAATGATTGATTTATGGCAGTCGTCATTCGTTTATTTCTGTATTTGAACCTATTTATTAGAATAAACTCTCTATAATCTGCAGTCTGATCGTTAGTGAAATAGTCTATCTCTTCTTTACAGTACAATCGTCAGCGTATTGTAGTTAATAATCTTGAACCCATCTCGAGGCGGATGGGGTGCTAAAATTCGATTACCATCCAATTATTTCGTGAGATTCCCATGAAATGAATGCCTTACGGTACCAGATCAGAAGTAACTACTACCTGTTCTACACAATGAGCGTTTTCAAGTGCCTCTTTATGCATAAGAAAGCCATACAACTGAATATAATCAGTGCCAGTTTACCGTATAATCATATAGATAGAGTTGAAACTGGTCTTTACAAGGCAGAGGCATGAACATGCTAAGATGTTTCTAATAGAAGGGGAGCTAGGCCACATGGAATATATCATTTTCCTTGTATCTCTGCCAAATATCAAAGATCTGTCTCTATCATTATGTCTTTTATTTGGAATCGGAAAACGTTTATCTTGGGTAGTTTTACTTACATGTGAAAGACTTAACGAAGATAAAACAATCATCAGATTTGAAACACTCTACAATCAGAGTCCAGCAGACATCCCAAAGCATAGTACAGAACATCTTTACTCCAGGCAGTCTACAATCAGAGACCAGCAGTCATTTCAAAACATGATACCAAATATCTTCAGCAGGCTATGGGTAAATCAAAATTTAAAGGCATGATCACATGCCTAATGTGATATCAAGGTTCCTAAAGACATGTCAATTTTTTTTTATTGCAGACATGTTTCATAAAACATCACGATGTCACAAATGACGTCATTACGTCGAAGGGGACAAATGAGCAACACTCAAGACATCCGAATATACTTGAAAATCTTTTGACTATCTTGTGTTTTTATTCGCGCGCGCGCGTGTGTGTGTTGAGTTTTTACATTAGAAAAACCAGATCGTTTAGTCATGATTGACAATGATGAAACTCGTCAAGGCTTGCAAAAGATAGAAATCAATAAACTGGTTTAATAAGATCCATCTTGTTCTCACCAAGACTTGAAAGTATATAAAGCATTAAACTCATTTTATTAAATTTATCTTGTTTTCGCCAAAGCATGCAAATCATAAATCATTCAGCATGCTTTGCAACATCTATTGTATTCTCGCCAAGGCCTGAAAATCATAAAAATCATTCAACTCGTTTCATCACATCTGTCTAAGCGAAGGCTTGCAATACATATGTAAATCATTCAACTTGTTTTGTAATATTTATCTTTTTCTCATCAAGGCTTTGAAATCATAGAAATTATTCAGCTATTTTCATGAATTTAATTTGAAATGAGGACTTAAACTACGGTCCTCTCTGTATGGAGAATAAGATAAATGGTATCTGAGGAGAGATAAACGGTCACTCATTGAGGAACACGTAAAGAGTTATGTGAATTCGGTGAGATTGTTACCATGTGTCACCATATTAGTTGTGAAGCATTCATTCAGCATTACTCTCCAAAATCAGTCAAACATTACTCAGTGCATTTCATGATACGAATAAATAGTCTAAAAATAAATCTAAAAAGTTGCATTTGACTGTGATTCTCCCTGTATATTTGATACGGAATAAAAACAACATTTATTGGAAATGTATTCCGGAAAGCCCCTAAGATGTTATTTCTGACAGACACAAAGGAACGCTCCTAGTCAGATAAAATTTGTTCGAAAGTTCGCCAATGCGACAATAAATTTAAGTTCCAAACATTGCAGCCCTTCCTAATTACCTCCACCTTAAGTTCCAAACATTGCAGCCCTTCCTAATTACCTCCAGGTCATTTATTTTATAGTCCTGGTGTGCTACTACCATTTTCTAGACTAAATTAGATGAGACTTGTACTAATGTGTTCGCAAAATATTTTATTAATCTTTATAGTCGGTAATGGGAAGAAAGATAGGCTTTATCTGGGAATCAACCTGGGTACATGCAGCCTCTGCACGAACTTCAATTATACATCGAAGGTGTAAAATGACAGAACAAAATAACCCCACAAAAAACACCAGAAGTCACAAACAACAGGGATAAGAAATACCATGCATTGTGTCATTGTGTTGCGGGGTGTTCCGTATAGTGGTCACACCTGTCGCTATTTCCCGCAGTTTTGAATTGTGCAAATTAGGACAACATTTCTCGATAGCGAGACAGATATTTGTGTACGGTTCTGTTCAATTTCGTTCAGCTCGACTATTCTCGGATATCTTCATTTAATGGTGGATCATAATCGACACAAATCGCTTTGCAGCTGTACCAAACATGATTACATATAAAAATGATTACACATACAAGTTACACCGTTTACCTTGAAATCATGTTGTTACATATAGCTCTGAATATTGCTACGACTCTATAGTCTTAAACTAAGTAAACTAAATAAAATTCAACAAGTAATATATTTCTCTGGGATACAAAGTTAACATTTTAAAAGAACATACAGTATTGTGAATTAAATTACAAATAGAGCTAAAATTTCCGTCACAAGTCCAAATGTATTAAGTTCCAATTGAATTCCAGTGGTATTCCAAATCAGTTCCAATACTGAATGTGTTGATGTGCTTGTAGTCTCGAACGTGCTAATGTACCAGTGACCTGGAGTGTGGCGATGTACTAAGAGTCTTTTAATGTATCAAAATAATATAATGCAAAAGTGTTCTTGTCTGAATTCATTATAATTCCAAATTAAGATTCCAGACTTAGAATATTATTGACGAGCACTTTGTATTTCCAGTGAATAATAATTTGAATAAATAAATAGGCCCAAATGAAAAAATGAATACAAGACTGATTCTGCTTCAAGATGTTAAGGCAATAATTAATAATTCTTAGATAAACAAGATTATATATAGCCCTCTACTTTACCAAGGACGTAATTACCATTTTCTGAAAATACGCCGTCACTTAATATATTCGAAGATTCAAATTCAGATCAACTGTTTACATTACTAATGATCTGAATATGAATTCCACACATAGAAAAATATTAGCTATGTATGATGTTGTTTAGAAACTAAATGTCCCTGGTCAAGTACACAGTGAACATGATTTTGGACAAGGTCAAGCACAAAATACAAATTTATATAACATATAAACATGAAGAAAAGCCAATAAATAATACAAATTAAATTTGCATAATAAGAACAAAATCTAGGTCACACATGCATAAAGAATCTTAACATCAGCATATACTCTTCTCGGTCATGTCCCAAGATCATCTGGACTGGCAAAAACAATCTCGCAAGGCACAGTGCGAGAGTGCAGAAGAAGAGGCAGAGAAAAAGAGGTGGGAAGACAACATTAAGGTGTGGACAGGCATGGGATTTGGAGATTCCCAAAGGGCAGTAGAGAACAGGGAAAGATGGAGAGAATTGGTTGTAAGTCAACTGTGGTGCCCCAACGACCTCTTGAGTTAAGGGACTGATGATGATGATGATGATGATGATGACGATATACTCATCTAAAATATTGTATCCCTCCAATAAACTTCACTGAATCAAACTTATTATTTCGCCTGTAATTTACTAATATATTTTTGTCACAAGCTCAATGCAGCATAGCTACTGTAATATTTAAATGAAAAGATTTACAAAAGTGGACGTTAAATGCGTGTTTGAAGTTAAGGCGATTAAATATATGGGGACATGTACGGTTAAAATGAAATTTCCCCTAATCGCCCCTTCATTTGTTCTCTGATATAATCGTGCAGTTCCCTATTGCTCACAACCAATTATCACTCAGATTTTCAGATTCCCGGTCTCCGGTTGGTTCATTGTCTTGCATATCGATTTCTCCGTGCCCACAATTTTATGCGATTGTAGGTTACATTGTTAAGGTAAAATGACATCAAGCACACGATGCGTTGCCGTATATAAATACGATCCTGTTTTGGGCAGTGATCCGGCAAAAACAAGCGTTTACTTGAAAATATTAACGTACATCGTATGCATCTGGCGTGGAATATATACGAGTTTGCTGATCATAAAACAACAGTACCATACTAACTAGTGCTCTTTTCACACTTGCATGATATAGCGAACTTTTGGACCCTTTGCATTAGGACCATGTAAGAACTGTCCTAGTCCAGCCTCCATTAACATTGGTAAGTTATATGTATGTGGGTAGACCCCAAACCGCCGAAAACATTTATATTATATCAAATGTCTTTTAAATAGGGTTGATGTAAATGTATACCATCACACA
>JAECUM010032455.1:0-12339 GCA_016617855.1 Megalonaias nervosa
TATATATATATTTATTTATTAGCAGATCAATTTTGGATAAAACATATCTTCAGTCAGGTCTTCCACAAGGTTCTGGTTCTTCTTTCCCTGCCTTATTTAAAAGACATAGCCTGGGATATGATAAGAATATTTGCCGACAACTATTCACTGCATTATTTATTTTCATATCCTATAGAAATGCAAGTAGTCATAAATCATGACTTACAGAAATTGCACCAGTCCTTAATGCAATGGTTAATAAAATATAATTAAGGTAAAACTGAAGTCATGCTAAATTACCAATATGCTTAATACTAATTGTTGAAATAAGATTTAATGACACAACACTATGTTATTTTTCGTATCATAGTCATCTAGGTTTGCATTTATCTAGTGCTGATAAGTAGACAACTCCTATGAATCATTTGGTAAAATCAATTTTTATTTAGACGTTTTATCTCAAATTTACATGTACCATAAACAGAACCACTCTTTCATTTCTTGTATTCGAGGTATATTTGCCCACTGTTATAATGCACTAGTGTACAATGGGACGTTTGAACCTTATCTGAGTCTGACAATACAAGGGATCTGCTCTTCCAATTCTGAAAGTCGAACAGTTCTCTTTGCAGATCCAGAGTGAGTAGGGTAGAATGCAACCTTGGACAAGCATGCCACTATGGGAACAATGGGAATTAACTTTACACCACCATCTATTTATAGGGTGTCTATTGCGATCATGAGAATTTAATGTTTAAAAGTTTTAGCATTCTCATGTGAGTGGCACTTGAGGGAAAAGGGAATCTAACATTAGTTCCTAGAAATAACTTTAGGAATAACATTATGGGTTATTATACGGATATATGGGCAGGGGAAGAGAGAGAGAGAGAGAGAGAGAGAGAGAGAGAGAGAGAGAGAGAGAGAGAGAGAGAAGAGGAAATGTACAGATAAAAGGTTTAGGGACAAATGGAAATGTGATGTTGACAATTGTATTGGAACAAACGGGAAATGTAATATTAAAACTAATTGACTTACCAACACTCACACTTATTAATCAACGAAAATGACAGGAGTGCTAACAATACAAAGGCATAATATCACCCCAGAAACATTACGAAGTGCTTAAATATATATGCACAAACTACCATGAAAAGGGCACAGGTGCTCTCAATATACACACAAACATACTTATATACTATCACACACAAGAGAGTAAGAGTTTTTATCAAATATACACACAAGCGTCCATCTGATTGAAGTTTCAGTTGTGAATTACAAAGATATGCAAACAAATATTGGCAATGACTGCGTAGTAGTTCGGTTTCTGAGAGAACTGGGTGGCTGTGAAAGGGGCCGCAGAAGATTAAGCAAAGATGGTTAAGATACGCCACACATCTTCGTTTTTCTCTGTCTGAAGCTGTCCTCACTGCCACGGCTTCTGTCATTAGACTTGTATCAGAGTCCATGGGAGGACATTAGTAAGCTGTTCAATACTTAGTGGATTACTAACTGCTTTCAAAAGAACTGATTCCAAAGGACAATACGATTCCTTAGAATTTATGACTACGTGTCGTGTCTACTAGTGACTGCATTTATCGGATTTCTTTGAGAGGCAGATACTCTATCGCAAATTTATCACAATTTCATTGAAAGACACGACAGCAGAAACTGTATATATCCACAAATAAGTCATTTTATTAAAAGATGCTGCTATTAGCGATGAATATCACTCTCTACTCCTGTGGTTAAAAGAAATTTATCAACTTTATTTGCTCTTCATATTTAACAAGAAATGTGTGTGGCGGGTTGGATACATCAACCGATTTATGACCGGAAGGACGTATGTGACTGAAAACGTCTTGCATTCGAAACTTGGGAACAGGAGACTGCTGACTATCCCAAAGACATGTGTGACTGATACAAGAAAGAAAACGTGAACTTAGTTTTGAAATGTTAATTATTGGGTTGCTCCTAAGTCTGACCGTTTTCTGTTCGTCTTCTCCTCCTCCGTGATTGATGATGCCAGTTAAACCTAATTTATGACATGAGTTTCACCATCTGATGAAAAACTGGAAACCCATCTCCTCTTCTACTTCAACGTCTTCTCTGTCGACGTCTTCTCCTGCTTTAGCTGCTGCATTCAAAAGGTGGCATCTTTATAGTAGAAGAGCGCAAGACATAACAGCCATGTTGCAAAGTTTACTGGATTCGTCCAAGCAAGAACTAGCACGACCTAATCCACTGAGAACACTTCGTCGTCACGTTGTAAGACGTCCCTAAGTGAACGAAGACGAATTCCAGTATGAAAGATGAAATGTTCGACAAGACTCATTTCGGTACTTCCTCTGTACCAAGATGTCTTCCACTCAAAGTTCACAACGTTGTTGACGTCCGGTGATATCTTCCAAATAAGGAAAACATGCCATCCCATCACGTTGAGCTAAACATGGGGATGTCGTGTCAATGGTTATCAAAGCCAGTACTTCGAAGTGAAAACAAATCATTCAAAAACACATAAAAAAATACTCGATACTGTCTGTGAATGTTGTTTGAACGTCTTGAAAATGACGGCTCTTTAAAACAAGATACAGAAACAGTGAGTGTGACGACAAATGGTGCAAAAGAAATTTCCAGTAAATCAAAAGAAGAAAAGTCTCTTTCAACGAGGAGGACATCTAATCATGCTAATAGGACCGTTGGTAAAAGTCTTTGTTCCTTTGTTTGGATCAGTTGCTCTGGCTATTGGTATTGAGGCGAACATAAACAGAACATGCATTTCTGCAAACACATCTCACCTGTACATCTGGATTTTATGGAAGGGCGAATTTGATACTACACCTACCTCCTAATCCCAATCTCACAGAGACTTCACAATTACAACAATAGTATTTGTCAGAAAAGGCAACTTTGCAACGGTACAGATACTTATTGCAAGGTCTTCAATTGTTGAGTCAGAAAGCCTTTGATCTTTCTCTGAGATATTTCAGGACTATCAGGAAAAGCAATAAGTAAAACAAAAAACAGCAGCAGCTCGAAAGCCGACAACAGACACGGCCACAGAAATCGAAGAGAAAGAGAAAGGAGACTTCGAAGACGTTCACCAGCTCACCTGCTAAAACAACCAAGCTGACAGCTGCATCAAGAATTTTGGTTGGATCAAAAAGTGTTTTGTCAATACCATTGCCAGTGGAAGAGAAAAGAATGAAATGAAGAAAGAAGTCAAACAAGGTAACCGATCGCACCTGTTCAGGCATCCTTTACTCCCTACGACTCGTCGGACATGTAAGGCATTGCGATTCAAAAGAATACTACACGAAGAAAAGAGCAGTGGCAGTTGGTTAACGTACTGACGATGAACAACACTGTAACGCTTTTGGTGTGCATTTCGTACAATTCTTCTCATAGAAAAATTCAAACATTCTACTGTGCATCCAAAACTAAACTCAGCAGTTTACGTCTCCTAGATGCACGACATTGCTTACAAGAGCAAATCCCATTGGATGAAAATTTGCAAAAATTCAAATCAATATAGCAGGAATCGACCATAAATGGCAAGTGTATTTAGCAGATGTCTCTCAGTTAGCTTCGTACATTCGAGGTTACTAATTTGTTTTCTGTCATTCATGTGTTTTCTAAATCAGCTAGGATATTTCCTTTAACCCTTAAAACAAGTTTAGAGTTAGCACGAGCTTTAACAATTGTCTTGAAACAATGTGGTCTTCACCCGTTGAGATAGCAAAGGCACCAAATTTCTTAACCAAGCTTTCAAGAAGAATTGTAAAATAGAACATATTCGTTTTGTATCACGGAAAATCCAGAAACAAAAGCCAGTGTCGTGGAACTTTTTCAAAGAACTTTAAAAGAAAAGAGCTGAAAATATTTTAGATATCTGCATTGTCTCAAAATAAATCAAACAACATTGACGTGTTTCAACTTACAATCAGCCGTACAATCGTATCGTCGGATGGGCTCCAGAAGAAGTCACTCCTCAAAACGAAATCAATTATTTAGAAGATCGAAGACAAAAAAGCAATAAACGTTGATCATCGCAGATTGAATTCACACTGGAGAAAGTAAAATCCACTTATGACACAGATTATTTACTCAAATGGACGACAAAATTGTTTCATGTCAAAGAACAGAGAAGTGTTAAAGGAACTGTATATTTACAACAGTGACATGAGTGACCCAGAGAGAAAACAGCCTGTATGATACCGAAAGCATTCTCAAACGAAGAGCATGTACAGTGTGGACATTATCGTAGCCAAGAAGCCAAGATGTTAAAGTCAGTTGGAAAGGATATTCCCCTGCCCCAGTCGATTCTTGGATTGCAATTTCACAAGTCACTGATCATAAAAATATGTAGAAGCCACGAACATGCAGCCAAACGCTGCATTTGCCCTCTGAGTTCATGCGAATTTATGCTTCCAAAAACAACGGCCACATTTGGCGTGGAGAACATGTTCCTAAACATTTCTGCCGGATCTTTGTGGTGTATTGTGCATCTGGAGCAGCAATTGGAAATGCGATTTTGCAGAAAGGACATAAAATGTTGCTTACTGTATTACTGAGCAATTGTACAGATCATATTCTTTTCAAACTCTCGTTACGGTGGCCACAGTAAAGTCACTCATAACTCTTCCAGTCACAGAAATCCTCTGGGACCATCGGAAAATTTTTCTCTGTTGAATTGTCAGACACAAAATCCATCGAATTATGACTAATCAGTTTTAATTAACATTATCTAGTGACAATTCTTTGGATGTGTTGCACCGCAACAAATTGTTATTTTACAGCAAAAATTCCTCAGTCAATACAATTTAACAACGAAAAATGGAATGTCGAATGTCACCTTTCAGCCTAGTTTGTTTTCTGTTCTGGGTGGAAACACAGTTCTCTCCCCTAGTAAAGACACCAATAGATTGTTCATGTATTTCCTAGCCTATCGAACTGAGCGAAAGACTTAAATTGATGTCTGTGAACTATGAGGTCGTCGAGTACAATAGAGCAGGAAACATTCGCTCCGTTGCTAAAACTCATTCATTTCAAAGTAGAGTCTGCCATTGCTTCCTACAAAGGAGAAAACATACATCGCGCTCACCGAGAATTTCGGCATCATCATTTCATTCCTGTCAGAAAATTGTATTTTGACAGTGTCAATATTAGTATAAAAGCAGATCTTGGACAAAATATTATAATCTCTAACTGAAATGTCACTATGAAACTAAATTGTTGAAAACGATTGTTCAGTGAGTAATAACTGATTTATTCTGTGTAGCGAGGAGTAGCTCGACAACGAGGACATGGTTTGGAATATATGTTAAAATGGGCTTTCGTGCGGTGGTAACCATCTATAAAACGGTAAAACGAGGACTGTATGCTTTTAAAAAATGCGGCCTTGACGCAAGGAAAGGAATTTCTCCAAACCGTGCTCATCGACCAACAAAGTCCGAAACAAGCGTTAATAAAAGGAAAGATGTGTTGATTAAGATAGGAAAAGAAAACACTTTTGGTCGCACAGACACTCTATTAATTCATATCACATTCCTTGCTAAGACATTAATTCACCTTCTATGCCACAGCAAAGACAAGGCAGAAAGAGATGCAGATCACCCTTTAGACCTCACACACACGGCCAGAAAAAGAATAAGAAAAGAAGAACGGCCAGAGAATTGGAGATTTTTGATTACTAAAATAATGATGCACAGAGATTCTTGTGAATATTCTGAGACAGTACTCCATCTGTTTGCCATGGCATCAACGATGATGACAAAGCTAGAATCCGACTGGGTAAAATTTTATCCCATGTCAACCTTGACCACCTCATCTCGTATCGTGTTTGAAATGAAAGGACACATTGATAATTGCATCTATCTGCATAGCAGGTATTTATCCCTGAAATTCAATGTTCTCGTAACGACAACACCAAACCATGCGTCGATGTTAGAGTGGTTCCTGTCAACAATTTCATGCATCCGTTATTCAGTGAAGTGGATTTGTACTCTAAAAACAAAGTTGTGAGAGCAGCATCGACACTTACCATTCCTGAGTTTATATCGAGAATCTCTTGACAGACGGAAAAGAAACAAAGAAAACACATCTAGATGCATCAGTGTTGTGAAAACCTGACATCATGCATGCCTTCAATGGCAGAGAATTAATAGAAGCTGACGATCCTCACACTGCTGGATTTAACGACCGTCAGAATAAAATCAACCGACGGATCGTTCATGTTGGGCCATTTGATTGAAAGACAAGTGTTTGCTGATTGGTGTAAATGTACTTCTGAGACTGAATCGAAGATACGCCGTGTTCCATTTGATGGCATATGCTAACGAGTACAAAACTTCGAAGAAGCCAGACTCTACGTGCGTAGTGTGAAAGCCTTGCATCAAGTGGAAAATTACATCAATCAAACTCTGGCCAGAACAACAGGCTCGTATCCTCAACGACACATGGAAGTCAAAAGCTTGATCATTCCATCTGGACTCCGATCCAAGACCGAAGATCGTGTTTTCCATGGTCAACGGCCTAGGTGTAGTTGTTTTTATTGGCATCGTCAACAAATGCTGCCTTCAAAAGAGCTGTTGATCAAAAACCGTTCCCAGTTCCAACACTTCAGCGTATTTAAAGCACAAGTCACCCGAGACAGCCAGACGTTGTGTACCAGACCTTTTGAACCTAACTTTTCCCTGAAGAATTACTTCAGTTCTTATTTAGTTGTGTTTGAAGCCACGGGCCATTGGGAACTAAGCGAACCAAAGGCATTTCAGTCGACGTTTATGTGAGAGGATATGATTTTGGGGGATTTGATTTCACTCCAGACGAAAGCAGAAACCAGGACATTTCCACCCAATAAAATCAGGCTAACCCCGTGAGAAACGTTTGTTAAAACATGCACTCGTGTAAATAGTGGACGCGACTTTGTATCCAGAATTTGATATTATTGTATACTCCTTTTTTCTCAGTTAACTTTACATTGTCGTCTCCGTAAGCAATTCCTTCTACAAACTTCTACTTCTTTTGGTAATGTGTAAGCCGATTTCCACTCTCTGTTACAACACACAATGCGTGTGGAGGATAATGAAACAAAGATGTGCTCGATTACACATTTCACAAATTCGGTTTTGCCTGAACCTCTTGGTGCAGCAATGAACACGTTAAAGTGATAGAGATGATACAGTGCATCCCAACTTTGACAATCAGACGTTTCGTCAATCACTTTTTTAAGAACGGATGATGAACACATAATTTTAGAGAAGTTCTGAACATTCTAAAACGATCACCCAGAACAAAAACAAGACTATTTTTTTATACATTATAAATCTTAATTGTTCATATACTGAAAAATATTCATATTTCAAACAAAGTTCACGTCTTATTTCTTTCTCAAAATCAGCCAGTCGCATCTTTCGCATAGTCAGTCACTTTTCTTTCCAAGTGTCAAATCCAAAACATTTCCAGTCATGTACATCCTTTCAGTATAAATCTGTCGATGTATCCAATTAGCAACACTCACTTCTTGGTAACCATAAAGAGCGGATAAATTGAAACGAATTTCTTCTTCTCACAGGGGGCCAGAGAAATCATATTCATCTCTAATCGCTGCACTTTAATCACAATGAGTTTCTCCTGCAGAGACAGAGATTTTGTCGTCGTGTCTTTGCATACACTGGTGTTACATTTCCCACAAAGAATATGTTTGGAAATGAAATCGACGATGTTCAGTCACTAACACAGACACACACCACACGTCGTCTTAATTTCAAGGCAATGGTATCGTATTGTGTAAATCGGGTCTTAGTAATCCATTAAGTTTCGAATCGTGCCATTGACATCTTCCCGGTAAATTTAGCGCAACAATGACTACAGAAGTCGTGGCATGAAGTCTGATAACAAGTTCATATATATTTTTTTATTCTGATTCCAAAATAGCAAATATATTGGTCACGCCATGTTTTCAAAAACAATTTTACAAGTTAAAAATTCAATGTTTTACACTACAAAAAGTGAACAATATTTCGCAAAGTTGTATAAGAAAACGTTTAGTTTCGAGAAAAGTGGACCTTTTTGTCAAACATTACCAGTTTGTAGAATATTACAGCTAAACATGTACAGGGGGAATATTATGTAATCTGAGTAACAAATTAATGTTCTTGATGAATGTTAAGACTCGTGTATATTCCTTGTGTGTGTGTGCGTGTGTGTGTGTGTGTGTGTGTGTGTGAGAGAGAGAGAGAGAGAGAGAGAGAGAGAGAGTTTGCATAAGATAGTTATTTGCATTTATATACTTATATTTATTAATGTAAACTGTGAAAATAAGTGAGGACTGCTCAACAATTATGTATAACTCCCCTAACATTGTGTGAGATGGTGT
This sequence comes from Megalonaias nervosa, assembly GCA_016617855.1. Classification (NCBI taxonomy): domain Eukaryota; kingdom Metazoa; phylum Mollusca; class Bivalvia; order Unionida; family Unionidae; genus Megalonaias; species Megalonaias nervosa. The sequence continues at coordinate 8,357 of JAECUM010032455.1, forward strand.
TAAAAGAGATTTTGTAAAATCCTGAAAAACAAGCCTCAGTTAAAATAAAAATTGGCTGAAACGACTTTACATTCACTGGTGATAAAATTGCCACATGAAATCTTCCGGTAAACGAAATCCCAGAAATGTAATCACTTAACACACACACACACACACACACACACACACACACACACACACACCTCTTAAACCTAAAGGAATCATGTCGTCTTGTGGAATCAGTTCTTTTAAAATATAGATGGTAATCCATTATGTCTTGAACAGTGCCACTGACCTCCTCTCACGGATTTCAAGGTAACGCTGATAACAGAAATGGCATGGGTGGGGGTCTGAGAAACGTTTTTGCAGAAGAGTCTTATCACGTGTTTGTCACAAAACAAACTATCCTTACGACTGTGATATTGCCTTTTTCAATCTAAGTCTTTTTCTTTGCATTTCACGTCAATTTGTACAAGGTCTCTGTCGATACGTTGCTTTCGATTGGTCAGTTAAAATTAAGGCGTATGATTCAGAAATAATGAGGAATTTAAGGTAGCGACTTGGCTCAGAATTCTTTAGTCAGAAATCTTGCTTGAGAGAAGTCAGGTTGACTCCGGGGGAAACCCTAAAGGAGGGTTTTCCCTCGTTAACAAAGTAAAGAGGCCAGATAGCTGTCTTGAAAGCAACTTTTCCTAAATTTTCTCCAGAATAATCATGTTTTTCATCAGTTTCTGACAGCCTAAAATATGATGCAATTAGCTTTACTTTGAAGATCAATTATTTGACATGGAGTTCTTTGCAAACAGTTACGGTCGTAGTTCTAATGTACTCTCTGCCAATATACCGTTATGATGACTGTGTCAATTCTACTGAAGCTTAAACGTAGGCTCTTTTATGTTTCACAGATGCAACAAGGGAAATATCAAAGTGAACTTTCTCAAAGACTTTTCTGTGGCTTGACTATGATAAAATTTTAATGCACAATTTATTCAACTTTAGGATACAGTACTTCTTCAAAATTCGACACATTACGGCGTGTGTCATAGAGAGAATGAAATAATCGACACTAAAGCACGCTCCAGTCACGTTCGTCGTGGCAAAAAGGTTGGTCTTGATTACATGTTTCATCACCTGTACGGCACAAAGGAAAACTTCAGTTCTCCTTGGTAATGATGGGGTAAGACAGGATGGTACAAACTCCTCAAGGGTAAACACTTTGTATTTTTGTATTTTATCAACCGTTAATATCGATGAATGTGTTCCACGTCGATGTGTTCTGTCAACATGTCATGATTGCCAATAGGCAATTGCTGATGTTTGCACACCCAGTTGTGCAAAGAACACACGTCGATTTATTTGATTTCCTCTCCTTATGATTCGTCAACGTCGTACAAAAAACGTGCCTCATTGGTTCGTCCTCCAGCTGTTAGGCGGTCTTGATCATCGATGCGACAGGGTTGATGTTGATTACACGTGTTATCACACGCACAGTATAAGGTAAACGTCAGTTTTCCATGACAGGGATGACAGTCAGTTAGCCAACCCACCCATAAACATGGTCACATATTAGAGTGGATTCTTTACAGACCTGATGATAATATTCTTCAGTCCTCCCTGGTGTCCCACGAACTTTCATCAGATCACCTCTGCATTATATGCCATCTTGACGTATCAGTCCCTAACCCTCCACCTTTATTCGCTACTAAGAGAAACCTCCGTATGATAAACAGAACCAAACTAATGCATGACATCCAAGCAAACCTAACAACTAGCTTACCCACTACAGCAGAACAACTTGATAACTGCCTGCGTTCATTGCTCGACAAACATGCCCCAGCAACCAAGTGCAGAGTAGCAATTCAGAAGTGTTTTTCGTGGTATAGCAGTGTTAGGGACCAGCTTCGCACTTCTAAAAGAGACCGCCGTAAAGCTGAGAGGCTTTGGCTTTCCACCAGACTCACTATTCATAAGCAGATCTATGATGCCGCTAAGAAGAATGTCACAAACATAGTCCATGCAGCTAAATCAGCCCACTACAGTACTAAAATCATGGAAAGTTCCAGCTGCAAAGAGCTTTTTGAGATTACTAACAAGCTGATGTCAAGGAACAAATGTACACCACTTCCAGCTACCTTCTCTCTAGTCGACCTTCCGGACCTGTTTGCAAATTTCTTCTGTGACAAAGTACAAACCATCAGAGATAAACTTGACAACACAATTTCAGTTGACTCGTCGTCACCATACAGTTGCGATACAGAATTTCAGCGGCAACCGTTAGCAGCATTTGAACCTGTCTCTATGGATTTAGTACGTACAATCGTGATGAAGAGTGCACCAAAGTCGTGTGAACTGGATCCGATTCCGACGTCACTGCTGCTAGAGTGCTTGGATCCAATATTGCCTTCACTAACTGATGTTATTAATACCTCTCTCTCAACTGGCGAATTCCCATCATTTTACAAAACTGCCATTGTAAAGCCTCTGCTGAAGAAACCAACACTCGACCATAATGATTTAAAGAACTACCGCCCAGTTTCTAATCTGCCATTCATTTCAAAAATCTTAGAAAAAGTTGTTCTATCCCAACTTGTATCTCATCTGAATTCAAACAGTCTTTTTTAGCAATGTACAGTCTGCATATCGCCCTTGCCACAGTACTGAAACTACTCTTCTGAAAGTAGTCAATGACCTTCTCTCTGCTTTGGATGGCGGAAAGATTACAGTCCTCACTCTCCTTGACTTGTCTGCAGCATTTGACACTATAGACCATGATATATTACTTCACCATCTCCAGCATGTATTTGGCATTCATGATACGGCCTTATTATGGTTCAAGTCCTACTTGGTCAACAGGACACAAATTGTGTCCGCAAATGGAAAACACTCCAGCCCAGTTGAACTATGCTGTGGTGTTTCACAGGGGTCTGTTCTTGGACCTGTTCTCTTCATTCTATACACTCAGCCACTCTCAAGTGTCATAGATCATCATCCAGTGTCTCACCAATTGTATGCTGATGACACCCAAATATACAAATCTAGCCATCCAGCTGAAGTTGAAGCTACCATCCAAGGCGTAGAGGTGCATTTCCGATGTGAAATCATGGATGACATGTAACAAGCTGCAGATGAATGATGATAAAACTGAAGCCATTCTGATTACAACACAAAGACTTTCTCATTCACATCCTTTACCTCAAACAATAAATATCAACAACACCAACATTAAATTCACACAGTCAGTACGAAACCTAGGTGTTACTCTCGACAGTACTCTCTCATTGCACCAACATGTCATGAATATATGCAAGGCTGCATATCTTGAGCTGAGACGCATCAGCTCCATTCGCAAGAATCTTTCAGTTGATGCCACTAAAACACTTGTGTGTTCCTTAGTACTTTCAAGACTGGACTATTGTAACTCAATTCTGTCTGGTTCGTCTCAATATCTACTTCAGAAACTTCAAAAGTTCAAAATACAGCTGCTCGGATCATCCTTAGAGTACCACGATCAGAGCACGCCTCTCCCCTGCTCTGTACCCTACACTGGCTATCGATACGATCCAGAATTAAACACAAAATTTGTTCTCTGTGCTACGTTTCACTGACGGGCTCCAGTCCAACATACCTATTTGACCTCACCCATGTGTACACACCTGCAAGATGCTTACGCTCCTCTTCTGACACTCGTATTCTCATTATTCCCACTATGAAGATGAAATCATACGGACAACGCTCTTTTGCATACCAGGGCCCAGCAACGTGGAACGAATTGCCACTGCACTTAGACACAAAGACACAGTGATCTCATTCAAGAGCGCTCTTAAAACTCACCTATTTCAACTGCAAGAACAGACTTAAAGACCTAATAATGTATCCTTGCCTTAAATATTTACAGCATATTTTCTGTTTTCTACTTTCGTGGTGTTTGTTTTTAATTTTGTAATCATATCATTATATACGTTTTTTAAGTTTTGTCAAATGTTGTAAAGCGCTTAGAGCTTCTA
>JAECUM010032459.1:0-20848 GCA_016617855.1 Megalonaias nervosa
GTCAATTCGCATTTCCAAGTTAGCCAGTTATTTGCTCATTGGTAACAAGGGTCAGTCTCACCTACAATATACTCTAAATGAACAGCTGTATCAGCGAGAATAAGCTTTAACTTTAATTTAATATACACTGCTAAAGTTATTCTGCACTTATATATCAGTAATACTACCCTACATTACCTTACAATGAAAAATGGGGCCCCGAGTGATCGAGTGGTCTAAAGGGCTCACCGTTATGGATCACTGCCATCTCCCCAATGTCTGCATGGGTTCGACACGAGAGAAAGTTTGCAAGTAGCTTCTCGTGAGTTCGTGGTTCTTTCCGGGGTTTTCCCGGTTCTTCCGCTACCCTTTTATATTGGCCCCCATGTACAGCTTATCTTGTGCTGAAAAATGGCGTTAGACCCCATAACAACAACAACAATAAGGAAAAGGGTTTATTTTGTCCCACATTTATGTTTACTCGGGATAAGAAAAATTGAATATTAGATATCAGGAATTCCATAAAGGGAGAGAGTGACTAACATGAAAAATCTTTATAGGATGTGATTGTTCTAGATGGTCTAAAACTACCGTGCATTATATTTTGTCTGTCATTGACAAAACCATATATTTGGTCTTGAATAAAATCATGCATTTCCTTAAAGTGTCTCTGCATTCTTTATATAAAGATATTGCCATGCGATGATATTTATTGATTCCATCGAGTCTGTCACTGTGCGTCATTCTGCTGTAATACACACATTTTTGTTTGCGTCATTGTGATGACGAAGCATACATTCAAATGACTATTTCCAGCTCCGTGTACTTGCAAAAGCAAAAGCAAAATAACCTCACTTTTGCTAAATTTACGCAACATAATTATATATTGATATGTACAACCTAAAATCGTAAATGTGGTCAAACTGTAGAAGAATGCATGGGTAGGTGGACATATAAATAATGCGTCTAGATGGATACGATGAGGGTGCGTGACATCTTCGCTAGACAAGCGCTGATATGTTAAAGTATTTACTCCATTTTGAATCGATCCTATCTTTTAGCTCTTCTGGTCTGTAAATTACATTGCCACTGCATCCAATTAGAAAGGCGCTTACATTAATTGCTGTTACTGTAAACAACATGGCGACCTGTCCGTCTTTGCTAATGACATGCTGCAAGCTTAAGTCATTCCCGCTTGGCATTGTTGCGACGTATTAATTAGTCTACACAATTGAGTCAATGGGAGCCACAATAACAACGCTGGAATTCTAACACACAACTGGAATGGATTAAAAAAAAACCGTTTCTCCACCTCTGATCCGTGTTTGCACAAATACATATGTAATAGTTTCTTTCTGGGATGTAAACAGACTTGACGCTAGCGATTATATATTAAATTAAAGTTAAAACTTATTCTCGCTAGCGATTATAATGGATGGGTATGTGCTTGAGTACATACATACATACATACATACATACATACATACATACATACATACATACATACCTTAAAATGCATAAAAGCTAAAATTGCTATGGAAATAGAGTGCTGAATTACTTCACAAATTTCCTACCCAATTAATCCGCAAATAAGAAATAAAATTGACATTTCTGGAAAATCGGTAGACAAGCTTCTCAAATTCTATACTTTGACCCATTTTTTTTCAATAGCACGTTTAGAAAACATTGTTTTCAACTATAGGACACTTTCTCTAAAATATACGAACCTATGCTAGCAGTCGAAACTAATCGTGCATGGAGTGGTTCTAAGTTTGAAAACGAATAGATCGGTATAAAATTTTGTATATAAATACATACATACCTACATCGATACACTCATGCATGTGCGCACGCAAACACACAGACACACACATGCATACATACATACATACATACATACATACATACATACATACATACATATATACATACATACATACTTTTTTGAAACGGTGGATTGATGGTTAGATAGAAGGATGTATCAATCCTGTCGATGGATGGATGGGTGGGTGTCGCTGGTGGGTGTATGCACATATGCACACATACGCCATGTCTGTAGAAGGATAGAATCTTGGATGGTTGGGTTGTCGAGTGTGTGAAATGGTAGAAATATCTAGCACGTAGGTGGGTGGCAGGATGCCTGTTGATGCACAAATATATACATAACAAGAGACGGACGTCAATAAATAAGACACTAAATCTAATCATTCTGCCAATATTATATATGCATATCAATATATGTATTTAGTTATCTACTTCTATTATTCCTTTTGTCAATGCTTTAGTGAAGTTTGTGCTATACACGTAATCGTGACATCCGATAGGATAAACTTTAATACACACTCCAGTTTTGGATGACTAAATTTTGTCAGAAAGATACTGGTGTCCTTTCCTCAAAATTATGGGTCTAATTTCTTGTAGGTAGAATTTAATGATCTGAAGAAAGAACATTTTATTTAGCTCCTTAACCAAAACATTTTGCATGAGCTTTGATTCGCTCACATTAATACCGTACAGGAGGATGTTTTGTCGCCTGTTGCCATAGGTTAGATTTCTGTTTATATCATTACTGGTGAACTTAGTTTAGCAAAATGCTGAACATTATTATGTTTATTATCTCACACCCACTGACACCGACACACGCGAAAGACAATTTAAAGTTAAAACAGTGTAATGTTCTCCAATATACACTACGTTTGATCCTATCCTTACCTCACATAACATGTTCAAGAGGGAACATATCTTTCGTTAACAGAATGCTATTAGTGACATTCATATGGAATTTATATTCGTACTACTAACATACATATATAGTCCTCCATCAAACCTTTTGATTTTCCTTTTCAATAGAAACATGAAAAAGGCATTCATCGCTAGTCCGCTAAAATAAAAGAAAACAGTTTGAAATTGTTTTAAAATGAGAATTATAGTTAGCTGAAGGCACAGTAATTGAATTTGTTTATGTTGTAAATTTGTTTATTTCAATTTGCTCTCATTGGCTGGGCATTCTTTTGTTCGGCTACCCAGTACACAATTTTAAAAAGAATTATACCTAACTGACGAACGAACTGGTGTGCGGTCCACGTGAATTCATTTTATGCGATTGCTAATTAAGGGAAGCCGCCATCAGCGAAATGAATTTTTCTTTTATAAAAAGGTACGGATATCCATTTAAAATTAATTGAGAATCTCCCACCAATACCCCTCGCCTTTAGCGCGAATACAGAGACTTAGAGACAGCCCGCTCCGAACTGAATTGATTGGCGTTAAATACATGCATTCATTTAGCGAAGAGTGTCTTCTCACGTAACAATTGGGTTTCAAGCCAAAAGCAAATGCCAGTGTTACTGAGGATCAAAGTCCGGTGATAATGCAAAAGTAACTATGGGGATCAGCATTTGATTTCGAGGGATAATGTGATATATTTCAAATGGGATATATCATTTTGGCGAGACAAAGTAGGCTGTGTTTAGGCTTGCTCGTTTTCTTCCTTTGAATTTTAATAGATAAATTTGCTAAAGTCAAAGCCTCCTTTCCATTTTTCTCAAGTATCAGATTTATTCATTCATATACGTGTTAGAGAACCGACTGCGCTTGTCTGACACATTTGTTATACAGTTCTTACCAGAGCTGCTACCTTAAACATTTCAAGCATACCATTTGAACACATCCCGTAAATTGTCAGAAATACATGAATTCATTTCTCCTCAATTTACTTATGGAGTTTCTTCTATTGTAAACTGAATTGAAAACGTTGTCATAAATGATGTACATTATGAAATTCAAAAACATTCTTAATTTCAAGAACCGATCCTGGCCAGTCCACCCCACCACCATCACCCCATCCCCTAGTGACCCGTCTTAGTTTGGCATATGTTAATCAATTACCGCACAACGAAACTTCCAACGGATCGCTAAGTAATTCGATCATCAGCTCTCTATACAATTATAATACAAAATAACCTTCATATATATATATATATATATATATATATATATATATATATATATATATATATATATATGGGAGGGGGATATTGTTGTTGTTTCAAATGGCGGGGAAGTCTTCCAGAGGCACTTGATTCATGTGGAAACTAGTGTGTAGGAGAGGAAACCACCCTGGGCTCCCCCCACCACTTAATAAAAGAGAGGGTAAACGCTAAAAGCCTTGGGTATATATTATGGAGAAAACGAAGAGAGAGAAAATCTAAAAAATATCAAGGATAAATTAACAAGAAATATGACAATCTGGGCGCAAACGTCTTTATGCATTATGGAGTGAGCACAAGTTGCAAAACTTAGCTTTATTCCAATATGAATTTTATTTTAAAATCACTGGATATAAAAAATAAAAAGTTAAATAGCATAGATAATGAAATAATAAATTATATAAGGGGTAACAAACTGCATTATATAGAAAAAGAAACTCTATATAGAGAAAACAACAGAGGGGGTTTGGCGCCACCAAACCCAAAATTGATACAAGAGGCAAATATAATAAATCGCTTTAAGAAATTTAAAGCTATTCCTAGTATGCCGTGGGAGGCATTATATATTTTTTGGTTTGGCTTTGTAATCAGGAATAGAGAAAATATTTTTAATAATTCACTTGCAAAAAATTAAGTAGTGGCAAAAAATTTTAAATATATTAGAGATTTAAATTTTAAATATAGAGACAATAAAAAATTATGGAGTATTGGGGAAAAGGGAACATACAACTTTTTAAGAGAGGAATACACAAAAAACGAAAGATGTAAAGTAGAACAGGAAAATTGGGGGGGGGGTAGACTGGGACAAGACATGGTACAACTGGACGAACATTAAATCTTTAAAATTACAAAGCATAATGTTTAAATATCTACGTAATGTTTGGTTAACGGGGGAAGTAGCGAAAAGGAAAGGAATGATTAAAATAATCCCCAAATGCCCTCTATGCAAATTAAGTAGTTTTACAAAAAAGCATGTAGTTATTGAATGTAAAAATAGGGAAAAAGAAAGAAACAAAATAATAGCGCTAATAACTAACACAGAAAAGTTCCAAAGAAACAGATTGCTTTTTCTAGATGGGATATTTGATAGGAAAACATTATTTGGAATAATAAACCACATAACAGATACAATGATTAAAAGTGGACAGGTAATTGTGATACACAAATAACCGGTCACAGAGAAAATGAGTCTTATTAATAAATTTTTGCATCTACAAACGTTGGGGTGGGAGATGAGAGAAGGTTTTCGGTTTACGGCCTATTAGGGGCAAGTACCAGCTGGAGCGCGGGCTGAAACCACGGTCTCATCTCTCGATCCCCTCAGGAGTGGGTGAAATTATAAATTTAAGATTTAAGTTTTAATGCTTTGGAATTAATCAACACTATAAATATGGAATCCAAAGAAAAATACATGGGAATACGTTATAAGGGGGAATAGTAATCATGATTTTAAAATTCCATATGAATGCTAAAAAACTCTAGATAATTAATCCCAAATATTTATGAAATAATTTACTTCCAACATGGATATTTATATGTGAATCTGAGACATGATTTAACTAAGCGTATATTTGCTGCATAAAAATATAATTGTATAAGTTTTAAATTGTTGTTTCCGAACGCGTTAATGACCTTTGTTATGATGTTATCAGAACATCTAAGTAGTCATATGCACCGAAGTGTATGTATCTAGTGCCAGATTATGCGGGTATTCTCAGTGGGTTCAAAACATCAAACCACATTTTAGGGAACGAGTACGTGTGATAACAAGAAGAACTCTTATTCAAAGCCCATTATTGACACAGAAATTTCAATATTTACATGCATAACAAAAGTTAAGAAATTTACGACTTCAGATCACTTGTGAACGGCTTTTATGCCTGATACGGCTTGACGCGAAACATTCTTTCAACCTAACAATCTTAGGGACAGCTTAGGTCCGAATAAATAATTTACGATACATTTATTGATTCTTTCTTGAGTTCCTAGCTAATCATTGCCCATAAACATTACCAAATGGCTTCAAATTGCATTATATCACAAGTATAGTCATATTGCTATGTTGATCTTTTCGCGGGAACTTAATAGGTTACAAAGGTTCAATACTGAGATAGTCGTGAGAGGAAGGCTATTTAGTTTAGCTGGTTCATTAGAAAATGCTCGTATTTTACGAACCAGTTACCTCTTTATATAGTATGTCTCTCGCAGTTTATAGTTGTCCCGGGGGTGGGGTGGCGAGAATTGCGATACTTCTCGGAATATGATTAATATATTGATTCATTTTAAGCATTTCCTATTCAAATGTCCATGTATTATACGCCATACATTACACAAGGCACTGCGCAACAAACGACTCTCAATGGAAACCGGACAAAAGAAAATACCACAACCTCACCTTCTCTTAAAGTGAGGCGAGATACAACTGTAATGAGTAAGAATAATCAACTTTTATGCATACAATCTGCATGCTTTTGTTCCGATTGAAAGAAACGGAACAGTTCCTTTTCATAATGTACTGCGTTTGAATTTTCCTTATTCTTTTAATATTCGTTTCATAAGCGGAGAAACATTTTATATTTCGGATACTTGTTAATTTATAAATAACTATAATGTTTCATAGCAAGAACAAATCCGCAAACAGCAACATCTAGGTGCTGAATCTGAGAAGGAATTCAATGGATAAATATTAGATACATGTAGTCCATTTTGATATTATTCTGACCGTTGTGAAAATTCATTCGCGTAATGGAGGAGGCGACCGTAGATTGTATGACATGAAATGTGTCGGAGAAAATGAAATACTCGTGTTGATTACACAACGAGCAACAAGATGGCATGAGCCAAATATTAGCCTGAAAGTACTGCCACTAGCTGGCACAATAGAAATTCACATACTTCTGAAATATAACAGAAAGAGGTCTGACTCAATGTCTTTGCTATTTAATGAATAATCTGACGATTGATATAAATGTAAACATATAATTGAACAGATGCAGATAATCTAGAGAGAGAGAGAGAGAGAGAGAGAGAGAGAGAGAGAGATGCAAGATAACCACAAGTTGTGCAAAATAGCTATACCTGTGTCCACATTATAAGGAATAAAATCCACATGTCACAGAAACAGATTCAAGTGGAAAAAGTCGATAGTTTTAACTTTCTTAGAATCTTCCATCATATGTCTTCAAATACGAACCAAATTTCGGAAATCAAATGCATCATAACATAACTGGGCACCTTGTTACTTCCCGACACGGTGACGAAAATTCCATGTAATTTGGAAAACTCGAGATATCAGCTTAGAAGGCATCATCTTAGTTGTTTGTTGTTTATCTGTTTGCAGATGAATCTATTTTTAAAGTTTGTATTACATTATTTATTCCACATTGATTGATATGCACCCTTTGAGATAATTAAGCAAAATAACCTTATAATGCAATTGTTTAATGCAGAGATGATTGAGAAATAAATTACTTGCACTTTACATCAAATACTGTATCACCTAATTTTCAATTACGTTTCTCTCTTTAGGTTGTTTCCAACAGCAAGTAATTTATATATATATATATATATATATATATATATATATATATATATATATATATATATATATATATATAAAGACTGTCTATTAAGATATGACTAATATATGCAGTAAAAAGAATGCTGGATATAACGCCATCTCAGTATTCATAATAATGTATATTTATAATTAAATTATGTCCCTGAAGTTCTTCCATTGGACAAATGTGTTTTCTTTTCTTTTTGTAAAGCAAAGAAATACAAAACAAACAAACAAACAAACAAACAAGAAATATCGTATATTTCAGCAACCTATGTGAACACTTAATAATTCCATTTTTTTTAAATTGACTGAGTTTCCTACAGTTTAATTGGATGTAAATGGTCACGTGATACTGATCTGGAATAATTTACACATCGATAAATTCTGAGGACTACGTTTCGTTCCTTGTTACCAGGTCATTTTATGTGAAGTTTTATCTGTCAACGCATTACATCATAATAATAACAACAAAAAACCTTCCAACCCTATGATTACCGATCAGAAGTTACAAACCCCAGATTCCAATAGCCAATTAGAAGTTAAAACAATGTAATTCCACAGCTCTTCCAGCACTCCCATACTTCCTCCTTTCGCCGAAGACGATATATGGCAGGGTTTACAAGCCAATCTTCAGAATGTATTGCATTTCGCTTCCAGAACACTTTCCAGCAGCTGTTAAAGTCAGGGTCATATGACGAGCAGGGGATATTACTAAAGTGGACATGAGTTTGCTTTTGAAAGATCGAAATGAACAGAAAGCGAGAACATCGATCGATATAACAACACGTGGCGTACGCAAGCATATTGTTAAAACAGGAATAGCCTGGATTAAAAAACATCGCCTATTTTTGAAATTAAAAATAATAATCATAACAAGCTCCTTAGATACCTGCAGTGACCCTCTTTGACAATCTACCGTACACTCTACATAAAAATGTACCCTCATTGCCACAGTGAAGAGGCTAATGAAATAAAAGCTACCTAAAAGATAACGCTTTGTTAATGAAATCTGCTGATATGATGGCAGCAAGAGAGTACATTGGAATTATAATGATTAAATGATCATGGTTGGATTTATTGATGTGCAAATGTTACCTAATCACTCCCAAAATAAATAAAGCCCGAAGTGATTAGGTAACAATTTACACATTGGTAAATACCCAACCATGGTCATTTAATCCTATAATGAAAGCGTCAGCTTGAACAATGAATACCCTTCAATATAAATGATCGCCACTTTCAAATAATGGTTCTCAGGAAAAAAATTAACAAATACAATATCCATATAACATTAAGATAATATTACAAGACCTGCCGCCCTCCATAATAGACAGTCGATAACTACAAAACTAATCCAATTTCCTATATATTTTAGTTTGCTTTCTACCCGTCAGCCAGTCTGGATTATGAGCAATATTGTCATCTTCATATGCTAAGAGATCCCAGAGATAGTTTCTATTTTATTTTCTGTATAGTTTACACGTGTTGTTGCTGTTGATATCTTAATGATTTACCTTTCTTGTGTGGGAGGAGGTGGTTAGTGGATTCCTGAGTGAACAAGTGCCAGCAATATAAATCTCTGGGTCATTATTGCAAATTAAAGTACTCTGGACAACTTTAACTGTCCATTATAGTTTTATGTTGCAACACTGGAGAAAGGTAAAGAAATGTATGATTAGCTCGCACTTGCAAATCGGTCTATGAGGGTTATTAGTTTCTCTAGCTGACCTTGCCCCGAAATACTATCATTATTATTATCACAGGTCACGTTCCTAAATATCGTGTAGTGTTTTCAATATTGATTTTTTTTCCTACCCTGGTATGAGAAATTTAATTTGCCGTGGTGGCTACGATTTGGATTTACACTGAATTATTGCAGTAGGGTACAGGTAGGAAATAAGAACGGAAAATAACTGACATTCTGAAGGATGAGCCTAGGTGGCTTAGAATCAAGAGCACCATACTTGACTTTTAATCAGTTGATATGAAAGAAAGGAAGCCGTGGCTTACCGTTCAAAGCACTGGAAATGTAATCTATCGAAACATGAAGGATGCTTGCTGTTATTTCCCCGGAAGAAAAATCAAAGCTGATAAAATATACAAAGAAATTGGTCATATCTTATAAGCATTTACTAAAAAGTCATGTATATTCTTTCAGATATTAGTTTGCTTAAACATACATACATACATGCATGCATGCATACATACATACATGCATATATACATACATCCATACACAGACATACAGACATACATACATACAAATATACATACATACGTACATACATACATTGATACGTACATATATACATACATACATACATACATTCACAGACATACACACATATAGACATACATTCATACATACATGCATGCATGCATACATCCATTCATACATACATACATACATACATACATACACACATACATACACACACATGCATACATACATACATACATACATGCACACATTCACACATACATGCATTCATACATACATACATACATATATACATACATACTAACATACATACATACGTACATACATACTAACATACATATATTGGTGCTTCTGTATCATTATTTGTATTGAGAAAACAAAAGAGATGTGATGAACATACCAAAACAACTTAGAATCAGACTTGATTCATACAAACTGAAACATCATTTATAATTTAAATACCGACCGCATTACGTACAGTTACCATGTTATGTATCACCATATATGATTCGCGCTATACATGTGGGAGGATTTGTGTATGTGTATACGACTGTTAACAACGTATAATGTGAGCATGATTGACCTGTTTCGTGGAAGGCAGAAAACAGTGGTCACTTCTATATCATGTCACTACGTACCGTGAGCAGAAGATAGTCAATTTTAATAATTTTAGACCAAGAGACTAGTTAGAATTGGACCAGTATTGTGGAAAAGCATTCGCTTTGTGACTTCAAATGCATATTGTGTGCTGAAAATCATCTAGGCAGAGTCGGAGAGGGAAGGAGAAGACACATTGTAGTTTCTTCATATAGGTAACAATCTGACGAAAATTATATTTAATTTAGATTATAAATATTCTCGTTTGTATGCTGCGATAAGAAAAAAATATCAAAATCTGTATATATACAATCTAGTTATACGTGACAAAGCGACCGCGTGAATATGGCCTTGGACCTTTCTGAACGACTCCATCCCTTTGTTAATTGTTGGCAAATCTTAAAACAATGCATGCATGAAAACAGAAGATGTAGCCTTTCATATAGGTCCTAACACTATGCAATGCAATAGTTCCTAACACTATGCAATGCAAATAGTCCTAACACTATGCAATACAAGTAGGTCCTAACACTATGCAATGCAAATAAGTCCTAACAATAGACTTTCAAACAGGTCCTATCGCTAAGCAGTAAACCATGTGACCTTACTCTTTGAGGCCTGGATCCATCAAAAATAAAAATGCAACATGTGCGCTGGTGAATCTGGTTAGACGATTCATGTGTATCCATGTATGCAAGACATCCGTGTGTTGTGTAATTTCCCTGAACAAAGTAAATAAAAAACTTGTGCTATACGACCCTGACTTTATCCTTTTGACCTCCACACCGTTGACGATATGTATTTCTCGTGATAAACAGCGTGACTATCTTTTTCTTCCATGGTAATAATAGATTGCGCAGTCCGCTCCAAATATCTACATTTGATCTGATTGCAAAATTTAAACAATAACTCAGAGTTGTCGTGTCCTTCATGCTTCTTCGCCATCAGTCTGTGTGGTTATTTATTTTCCTTCCTGCATATTTTGGCAGATTTAGCTTCTCATCTCTTCAGGAAAAAGTGATACAACCCTTTAATGAAATAAAACAAAAGTAAATGATGCTATAATGACAGAGGAACAAAATTGCAACCGATATGTTTTGCCTTATAATGACATTCACAAATCTAAATTTCAAATTCCAGTCATCCAGAGCCTCTGACAAGTGGAGAGCAAATCACATTTTTAAATTTGTTCTATGATTTTTAATGTTATGCATAATGTTCGTCATAGTTTATAAGGTCCCGTATTAAACCTAAAACTGCATGGAGCCATAACCGACGTAAAATATATGCAAGCTGCTACGCACAGGTAAAAATGATTACGCGATGCCCCAACATTCTTCGGAAAGGATAATACAAAAAAATAATAAATGAAAGAAGCCATTGCGTAATTTATTCACTACCCATGTATTTATCTAATTTATGTATTGATTCAACTGATTGAAGAATGATTTAATATATTCATTAATTCTATCTGATATTAGCGACGATTAAGGGGCACACCTGTTGGAAACCCTAAGAAACGCGATTGCCCATGTTTCAAACACACAAGCGGAAAACATTATCGAAGCAATCAACGTTAATTAGGGCGGATGGCAAGCCATCTTAATAACATAAACAATTGCAAACAGTAAGCAAATAAATTTCAGAAACAAAAGATAAAGCGCTGAGCAATTGCAGATCGAAGATGAACATATTCCAGATTCAGATCGAGATATTATTTCAGGTGGAAACATTTCTGCGAAATCTTTCCAATTTAATGCAGATCTCGTTGATTTCTTCCAAGACCGTTCACCGTGCACTGAGTAATATTTTTTTTTATTGTTAAATAGTGCAGAAATTTACAGATGTGATATATGCAGGTTGACCATATAAGCAGATGTTCTGCATTGATTGTTTTGTCAATATATAGCTTAGACTACAAGAACAATTAAAGCCAAAGCATGAACGATTGTATTGCTAATCAAGCAATGTCTTGGCAACTCTTATACCTGCTGCAGTAATATCTGTTCAAAATGGCTCTAGTACTTGAAATACTGCAAACCATGACTTTTTTGTTCGACCGAAATAAAATAAAGATTAGAAACTACGTGAAGAATGCAATATTACTTTTTTCTTCTTCCCGTTGACATAAGGATTATTAGTGTATTCACAGAAAACTGACGAGATTGTCTACCAATCCCTCCGTCAACTTTTGCAGGACTGCAATTTCTTTATATATTTTAAGCCAAGGTTTATAGCTGAACGACCATCTTATGGAGTGATTGGTCGTACAAATTGTTTTAAGTGGTTATGTATTTGGTAGTTTTAAAGGTCGCTATGTGCAAGTGGCATGCAGAATAAGTATCCATCAATACCACATTCAGTAAAAACACTAAAAAACACATGTTCAAACACATGTTAACGAATTTGGGATATTGCATATGTTCTCATTTTCAAGATGTGCATTGTTCTGATGTGTGTTTTTAGTTGTCCATAGATTCTCGAGCCATTTTGTTCTGATATATATATATATATATATATATATATATATATATATATATATATATATATATATATATATATATATATATATATGGGATTCGTCATGTGGAATCAAACCACAGGAATTCTCGAGAAGAAAGATTTTACCACTACAGTATGGAGCGAACTAAGCGGTAAGACATTTCCAATCTAAATTTATTGATAGTTTCCAACAATTTAAAAGATAAATTAATTAAGAGTTCTCATATGTACATATTTTATTGCTTGACAGAACTCAGAGCAAAGTAATTTACATATGAACTACTTTTGTATTATTCAAAAAGCAGGTAATAGCTTTCTAAATAGCCATGATTATCTTTTACTGTGACAACAATAAATATTTAATGGGCATTCAAAAGCTTACAAGATTTGAAAATAAAGTTAGCTCTGTTCTGTCTCTTTTTCTTCCTTATATATATATATATATATATATATATATATATATATATATATATATATATATATATATATATATATATATATTATTTTTTTTTCCTGCAGCCAACATGCCTCTTTTATCAGAGTCAGAGGATGTGTCGGCATTGCTGAAAGATGTGACTTGTTAATGATCGTCGTTGTCACACACAAAACATTAAGTATGCCATTTTCATACGAAAGATACAAATGACGTTTATAGTCACGTGAGATGTAAATTTCAAATATGAGTTTATCATGCAGAATTGCTGCTGTGGTATTAATGTATGTTGTCCACGATTAGAAATCAGCTCATAAACTTGTGTTAGAATGCTGGATAACCCATACAATATTATATATATATATATATATATATATATATATATATATATATATATATATATATATGTGTGTGTGTGTGTGTGTGTGTGTGTGTGTGTGTGTCCATTAAAACATTAGGGTCTGTCACCATAACAGATTGTGGGGGATGGATTGGGATGAATATACAAAAGGGAAGAATAATAACTTGAGGCAGAAAAACATACAAAATGAAATAGCCAGAATAATGTCACGTGCAATAGGATGACAATAATCTTGGGGAAGGAATCACTGACTCGTCTTCGTATACAAAACTACAACCGATTCAATACATTTTTTTCAATTATATCTGTTCTTCTGGACTTCGGTGACTGTGCAGGCTAAACGTTATAAAATTAATAACAGTACATGCTAGAACCGCCCGTGCTCCAATCGGGTTTTCGAGTGTAGAACACTCTACTTGCTGATACTAGTAAGGATGATTCCATTTACAGCTTTAAAAAAATGTAAAGATGTAAACACTGATAATGTACATATTCTCAAACACTATAATTGGTGAAAAAGGGTCATTTCAAGTTTGTATGCATATTTCGGCAAATTGTACTTCGAGTAACCGAAGAAATATGTATTTGATTCAATATTTTTGCAGATGTGGTCTTTTCGGGAACACGCTTTCAGATGTTACAAACTAACAAATATCTGCCACTAAGCAATAGATGCTAACTTATTATGAGATGACTCATTGTCATATGAAACATGCTTTCCCATTTGAGACAACGCATAAATTTTTAAGAATATAAAAGGCAAACTGAGTATATTTTCTTGAAAAGTTTCGACCACGCTCTAATACACTCCAGGCGGAAGTAATAATATCGACATATATCATATGAATGCTACTTTCATTAGATTGTCTTTCCTGTCTCGTCGTGTCCCTAACGGTGATTATTTGTATTGACACAATGAAAGGAAATGTACGAGCCGTTGGCTTCCATTCTATCCCTTAACGTTTCATTTTGTAGTCGTTGTACATTGTATTCATGAGCAGCAGAGAGGGTGAACAGACCACTTGCCTGAGACCTTATTTATGAAAAATAAAGCTTCGTACGAAAATGAAATCTCAACGTCAATAACGTTAACCAGCACCTCTAACTTTGCCTCGTAGGAAACCCTGTTGGATTAGCTTGCTATGTTACTGCGATGACGATTTTGTATTTCATCGCTACGTGTATTCGTTTACGTGTTGGTCACTTTTTTTGGTCGTACCCTCTCTGCTGCTGTAATTAAACCATTGCGTTATATCAATAATGATTGTTGAAGTTCACTCAGCAAGATTAGCTCGAAAGCGACTAGAAGCAATTAAGAAATATCTACCTGTCCGTGATTCTGTCAGACAACAATTACAAGAGCGTCAACAAACACAAGAAGAATTTACAGAATCAACAGAACAATTGTTTGAACCTATCACTGAAACCACTAAAGGTATTGTTCCTGTGTTAAAAGAAACAGCGAAACAAACTGAAAAAATAGCGGAGCGAACTAAAAAGACAAAAACAAAATTCTATGAGAACTTCCCGCCGAAATAGCTGCGGCTCAGCCAACTGGAGAGACAGATCAAACAGAAGGTGATACTCAACAAGAATCAAAAGCACGAGCCAAGGTTAATATGTTTAATAAATTTACCGAAGATGTTATTAAAGATTTCAGACAGACCAAAAGTATAAACCAATTAATTGCGAGTGATGTGAAAGGTTATGAAAATCGAAAACAGTTTCTAAAACCTGAATACGCCGATGATCCTATAAGTCGCGATACTTGGTATAAATGGATATATCGTATATATTACGACGTTGATCAAGCTCGAAACAGCGATCCAAGATATATGGAATATATTCATATGATAGATAGTTATATTTCGTTTATACAATTACCACCAGAACAACAACAACGGATTGTCTGATAAATTATGTGTTTACGAAATCAATAGCAGTATAGAGTAGTGAGCTCATATGGGGTCGAAATAGGTCAACATAGGTTTCTAACTGGAATTGAACATTACTCCGTTATCAAATACATTACTATGGTTTTTAATGGGATTATAACAGTACGCCTCCATTTTGACCACGATAAATCTGTCAAAGAATCTCTATGGGCTTTAATAAGAATTTAACCTTAGTCTGTTGATTAAACGGGTTGTATCTGTATGAGGTCTAGGAGAAATACAATATTACAACAACACCTACTGACATAGTTTTCAAATGCATCCAATATTCACTATTGAAGGGCATGCTGAAAACAATAATCAATGATTTCACATATTTCCACAGCTTAAATAATGTTGGGTACAGTTGATTAAGCGTCTCTGTACACAGTTTACATATTCAGCGAAACTGACTTCGGGCTTCAGCCAATCAGAAACCGTCTAATAAATTCAGTCAGAATGAGTTTGCTATCCTCAGAGTAGTTTTCACTGGTGTCACTTTGTGGTAGTGATAATTAATCTAGAAGAGAATGACCTCAGTTTAGCTTTGGACGATTTTTTTTTATCTTCTTCGCAAGAATGCTTACCACTTTCTTCATCTGGGTGTTTTTCTTCTTTTTCTATTACTTTGCTTCTGAATGCTCTTCCGTTTTGCCTTTATTTTCGTATAACCGGAGCTAAGCTCCAACGACATTGGGTCACTTCATACCGTGAGAGATGTATTAGCGGAAGGTCATCCTAGAGATTTTAAAGAGGGCATAAGTGATCATTATCCAACACCACCAGCTTGCACTTCATAGCAAGAGTCAAGGCCACCGGAAAAGTACAATTGTTTGGTAGTCCCTGAAAATTACCCATTCGAGCTACACAGAATACAACTTCGAGAAACATCAGATGAACTGCTTACACATTTTCTACCAAATTTAAACAATTCAGGCCTCACGTCCTATCAATGTAATTAACCGTGTTCATTAAGAACTTATTGAAGTTTGCGTTAGATCAATATTCGCTTACGACTGTCTATTACTTTACCACAGTTTGAAATTCATTGATCATAATCGAATTTGTCACACATGGAGAATTTATTTCTGTCGAACTCATGGAATGAATTCAACATATCCAAACATCCAATGATGAGGATCACATGAACAGTGGAAAAGCCAATCTTCATGTAATACATGTTTCACGTCCTTACGGCAGCGGCGGTCGACGCATCGGTTCAACGGGGAATTCATTTGCTAGTACCACACAAGTGTCGTTCAAATTTACATCCATAAGGATCAACACGTGTTTAGCCCGAGCCGTACTGGTGCCTTGAACTCAAGCAGACAAAAATGATGCAGTCTAATGGAATCGATTATTGGAGAGCATAAGACAAGCAAATAGAACCAAACAACAAAGAAAAGCATAAATCTATGTAGAAGAAGCAGGATAATGAATGACACCGTGTGTGTGGACATACTGAAACGCAAAAAGCTTCAAGATGTAGTCGTTATCTATTGAAAAAGTACACTGGAATCGTTTGTTCAGATCTATGTTTCTAAGACGTAATTTTCAAGATGGAAAATATATTCAGATTTATCATCACCAGGACCATATCGATGTTATTACTAGTAACACAGGATTGCCCAGATATGCATACTATACTACCACGGATTTATCAGTCAGGAGTACCATATTCATTGCAGAGAAAGATATCGCGTCTGTTTAGCATCAGACCTAGCATCCTCACAGACAGAAAGAAAGTGCTTTGCTGCTTGCAAGCGAGCTTCAGTCAGTCCAGAGTATTATAAATGACATTGCATAACAATTCGAAGAACAGAGAAGTGCTTCTCAACTATGGACAATGTGTCTCACTTTTTAACAGCTCCTTTGTGCCAATAACGATTAATCACATGCTGGTGCAGAAAAGAAACGATGTACCTTGAGCTGGATCATTAATAAGGTATTCAAAAATACGAAACGAACAAAAATAGTTATTGAATGAGAACCAGAACAAAAGGATAAGGAAAGAGGACCATTGTGTCTATTTAATATTTGTTTCTTTGAATGTTATCAAAAGATTTAAACCTAGACGCCTAATTTGTATGTGGAGCATCGTGTACTGAACAACTGTATTCAGGAATATTTTATATAACTATATGCATTATAGCTTGATTCCTTGGTGACATAAATATATGTTGTGGTTCTCATTCTGTTTATGATTTGGCCGTGTGGTTGTCATATCCCATCAACGACACTTGGGTCGATCAGGAGATGCGTCATGGGAACTGGCATCGATATTATATAGTCATTACGTAAAATTTCGCGGAATAAGACGGACAGTTTCTTTCGAAATATTATTCAGAACAAGGTATGAAAGTGCATTGGATTTATTTTGTAGAAATAATCAGACGATAAATACCAGATCATTTGAACTTAACGTTGCCCAAGAAAAGTACTTGCACTGTGACATGAAACTGTTTGAAGCCTCAGGACAATTAGGAACAACAGTATCCAAGGAACTGTGTACGCAGAAAAATATGCTTCGCTGGGGATTCGATTTTAGTCCAGCTCATCAACGAAGGAAATTAACATCCCATACAATCAGGCCATCTCCGTGTGTAACTTCGATCTGCACTGGCCCTCGAGAACAAAGTGACCGTGCTCTTATATATGGAGTTTGGAGAGCAACGGTTTGAGAGAAGTAATCATTGACTATTAAATGACGGAGGCAATGGACATAGGCGAGAACGGTATTTTCCATCCAGAACAGCAGTCATATAAAAAGTAAAGCGTGAAGCCATTGATTATCATTGTCTTTCAAAATGAAAACGTCATTACCTTCTGAACACAGTTCGTACACACCTTTGGAGTCCGGTGGTGTGTACTTAAAGACGAACTTCAGCAAAACCCTAAAGACGTTCAAGCTTATATGTTAGCACAGTCGACAGTCATAACCCAAGAATCCACAGAATAGCCGTCCACTTTCCCAACGAACACATCATTGAATATTTTAATTTCTATGACTATACCTCATGTGGGAAATAATAGTATAAACTTTATGAGAAGAAATTCTTTATCCATTCAGCATAACAATATCATGTCATTCTTTAAATCTTGCTAAGGAGAATAGTTTCCTTTAGTACAGCATGATTCCTCCATTCCTCCTTACTTGCTTTGTATCCTCTCCATGTACTGCACTTATGGATGTGTTTATGTTTGCATACCATAGCATATGTTTTCTCTGTTCAAAATGAATACGTAACCCATTTCCCAGTGCAATGAAGTCAGTGCACCCGAACCTTTGTCTGTGATATTATATAAATATGCTTGAGCACTCCTTCACATTGCTTAGTAGATGACAAGGTGTTGGATACTTAGTCGGCGTGTTGGATAGGAAGTATGTGGTGCTGCAGATGAGTGAGTGTTGGTTTAATATGATGGGTTTGTGTGGTGTCCACAGGAATATAATGTTAAAGCTACGCATAATAACCAATACGACGCTTAGCTTGACCAACAATCAGTTATGCACTGTTTAATACCTCATATTAAGCAACCAGTACCGCACATTTATTATCCAACACGCTAATCTTGTAGACCTTTATGTCTGGTATCTTTATCTGTATGGACGTCTAGCATGTACTTTATGCAATTAATGTTCCGAAACTGCAATATTACCTGAGGTAAGAAAGTATTTTCATGGATCATGCCGACTTGTATTTGTTGGCATACTAGTGTTTCATGGTAAAGATTAATACTGACAATATTTCCATATCAGCAAATAATGACTGGATAAGAAGAACATGACTGAAAGCAAGTTTTGTATACATAAATACAAATAGTATCTTTAGAGTGCATCAGTCATGTTTGATTCGAGTGGAATGCCGTTCTCTAGGTCACTTTCTTACATGTCGTTCTACTCACTTATCTTGGAGAATGCTTGATAATAGTAAGCAGAATTAATATTTAATAAAATAATACTATCATACAGGTTAGAGAATTTTTAATTCGTACTCTACGGATATTCGATCTCAGGTCCCCGGGTAAACGGCACCCATCGCCTTGCCTGCACACACCTGCCCATATTCCATCACTACTAAGCACACATCACCAAAAAATGATGCTACGTAAACGGTATTATATGCACTCGTGTGTAGCAGACAGAATTATCTGACCTGTATGATAGTATTATTTGTATTAAATATTAATTATGCCTATTATTATCAAGCATTCTTATATAAAATCCAGGGATAGCACTTTCCGTTCTGTATATTTATATTTCTCTCTCTCTCTCTCTCTCTCTCTCTCTCTCTCTCTCTCTCTCTCTCTCTGCAGACATAGTAAGCCTAGACGTTTTATGTCAATTTGATTCTGGGTTAGCAAGCAACGTTCTTTAAATTGTATCAATAAACAAATTGCAATGTACCCCAAGGTCCAGTGGGAATTTAAGGTAAAGTTGATTGGTAATGAAACACCCTGTTGCCTTGTTAAATATATGTCAGCCAGTTCTCGGAAAATGACTAACACTGTGAAGTTTCGTAATTTACAGTACATGTACACGTTGTCAATGACGCTTTCATATGTTGAAAGTTTTCCTCTCTATTCATGGAAGAGCCTACTGACTAGGCGAAATCTTTTTCTGAGAAGTATAGTCCGGCCGATTCAATAAGATAATGATTATTTTGGAGTAAACAATGTAATCACATTCTCGATTCAAGTGAAATATAGTTAAGTATTCCAACGTTCAAACAAGAATGGACTTGTGTCTGAAATAAAAAATAATTGAACAAAAAAAAAAGATGTGAACTTGTTGTCCAAATTAACAAATGTACACAAATGTTTAAGAGCTACAGCTTTGAAACATTATATAAAAGAGGTATTAATGCGCAGCATCGGAGCTAATAACAATATTGCTCCCGTCATCCATCTATCCCCATCCCCATCTCCATCAAAGCCCCCCCCCCAAAAAAAAACTAATGAAATAATGAGAAAGAAAATAAAAAAAAACAATACATAACATCACACAAAAAACTAAAATGCCAGTTACTTTAACGTACTGGCTTTTATAACATAATTCATACACAAGAATCCCACTGTTTAGCACGTAATCATTGCTTAAGAGCTGCTAAAATAAGCGCCGTAACGAAATGGATAAATGCACCTGATATACATTTTTGCTCTCAATAATATAAATATAAAATCAACCATTATGGACCTCGAAACATTCAGAAGTCACATTACACGTACTCTCTCTCTCTCCATCTATCTATATCTAACTATCTATCTAT
>JAECUM010032460.1:0-17330 GCA_016617855.1 Megalonaias nervosa
ACACAATTAATTAGCTTTTCCTAAACAAACTGATCAGAACATCACATGTCAAACACATGGTCTACTTCCTCAATTAACGGGATTAACTTTGATTATTAAGGATATGGTCGTCTGCCTACCTTCGTCATAATTAGTGACCCGATGCTTCTTCGGGTCCATTTTCCTGAATGTGGCAACTGTCGCAGATCATGCGTGCAGGCATGTACAGAATATTACCGTATTGCTTCTGCCAAAATAAACTGTCTGTGTTCCATTATGACAAGAAACGTAATAAATGATAGGAACCTTGTTGGACTATCAACGGTATTTTATTGTATAAAATAGAGAAAAACTCCAAAAGCATCTCACTCGAATCCCTGATGTTGAAGACTGTATCGAATTTAATGCGCACACAATTAAAGATGGTATATTTATTGCAGATGCACGGTAAACTTGAGCGCCATACTATCTTCTCTTTAGGGTGTGGGTGGGGTAGAGGTGGTTTCATTCCGACGAAGAAAGTAAAATATAGACTCACCATTCCTGTTATTTGGCGGGGGGGGGGGTCTTATTCTTTTTTCTTTTTATTTCTTCTTTTTTTGTTTCTGGTATGCATCATTCTTCTGTTAATCGCAAGTTAGTAAATAAATGTTGTTCTCTTCCCTGTGCTTCACGAAAATATCTTCATAAAGAAATATACGAAAAACTAAAAATTCTACTACTTAAAAAACAAACTGAATCTAGATCTTTCACCCCTTAAATCCCTTAAATTCCGTTGATTATTATTATTATTATTATTATTATTATTATTATTATTATTATTACTACTACTACTACTACTACTACTACTAGTATTGTTGTTGTTGTTATTGTTATTATTATTATCATTATTATTATTATTATTATTATTATTATTATTATTATTATTATTATATAGAAGCCGCCGTGACTAAGGGGTTAGCGTGACTCAGGATTTAACATGCTGGATTTGTGACCGATAGGGTGTGAGTTCTAATCGTACCATTGGGATAACCTTGGATCAGTTACCATGATTTCCTTCAAGAGGATATGTTACTCCACTGGCCGCCATATTAAATAACGTTTGTGCTAATGTGTAGTAAAACACAAGCCGGATACAACCAATGTTTATTAACTTCTCAATTTGGAAAATCTGCGTTATTAATTTAAACCTAAATTCAAGACTTGATTTTATATTATATGTTTGGTGTTTTAGTATGTTAGATACTATTTATATCAGTTATTATATAGAATTCTCCTGTATAAGGTCGTACCCATCACCACATGAGTGATAAACAGTAAGTTTAGTGCCTGGGCCATCTTTTGTGAAGGGTATTCATCTACTTTCATTCTGGGAATCAAACAAACAAGACAAGCAAGTGATATGCAGAAGTATCAATATTGAAGAAAATAACGGGGGGAAAACATATAATGTGTTTTTAATCTTGCAAGTTTTTGTCGAAGTCCACCTTGGCTGATATGATGTTAGGATTTGAATCCGCACCTTTTCAGTCGCACGTGTGGCATGTTACCCACTAACCCGCCTGTCTGCTTTTGTCACTGGTAGCTCGTGTGTCCTCTTTAAGTTTCATACTACGTTATTAAGAGTGGGTTACATTTTGTACTTGTTTATACATTATATGGTGCTTTTTTACATTCTATGCTTATCTAAAAAAAAATACACATTGTTTACTTATGCAGCTCTCCAATATCTCTCTCAAGAGTACACACAAACACACGCACACACAGACACAGACACACATACACACACACTCACACACTATTTCAAAAGTAAGATAAAATCATTTTATAAATTGTTCAACTTGGGTATTCTTTTAACCCAAACTGTGTTTGCTTGTACGCATGAATATGTTTTTAATCAGATTGTGAGATGATATTACCGTGCCATTGTCGTAATCATCATCGTCGTCTACGTCTTCGTCACTATCATCAATGTTTGTTAACATCACCAACACCACCATCATGATCATCATCACCACCATTAGTGTTGTTGTTATTATTATTACTGTTGCCGTTGTCTTTTTAGATGTTTGTTACTTTTACTAGTTCAGAGATAATGTAAGGAAGAAAGAAAGCTTGATTAAACATATATTCCTATCGTACGCGATTTTATCAACTAATCGATATCTCTACAAATTAATTTGAGTTTTCTCAAGATTGTTGTTTCCTCACGTGTACGATTGCTGTAGTAAAGTGATTGAGAAATAAAAGAGATAATAATGGGACAAAGTGCAATGAACTCGGGAAGAGAGTGACTTTGCTGGAAGCTGTAGATGGATTTGAAAATGAAAGCAATACACTTGACTTAACAGCCTAATTACTGCCATTAACGAACGTCCTTCCGCCTGACATCCTTCTTCCCCAAAGGTCATAAGCAGTAATCACAGATGAGCGAGTGCATTAAAATTGTGATTTTGTTGCCTAGCAACGTATGAAAAACTAAAACAAAGACAACTTAAGACGACTATTTAAGCAACTACAAACAAGATCTGTACACGGTTTATATCACCAAATATCACAAGCAATATATGAAGAATCAGATGAATTAATTGTGACGGAATCTTGAAAAAACATCGAATCGCTCCGTACATGTACTATCTGTTTGTAAGTGATTTCATTATTTGACAGTGAAAACAAGATTCTCCATTGTCCAAAAAATATAAATCATTTTAATTCCTATTTATCTTGCCCTCTTTGATGATAACGCGAAACGGTTATATCCATTCATATTCTACATTTGATTTTACTCGCCATATTGTGTCCTATGGGTTCAACAGTATTAAAAGATACATTTTTGGCATGGATGAGAATCAAAGGGTTCAAATAATTATATATAAAAAAAATCAATCAACATTAATTTTACTATGGCTTTCACTTCAAACATATTCACTACTGCATTGAACCATTAGGCATAATTCAAATTTGCTCTTATTCTATCATTTCCCACATGTCTAAAGTCAAATATTTCAGAAAAGTATTTTCATCCATTACCATTACTATAAAGGGAATCGAATCTTAGTTCAAAGAACACTGATCATTATGTCCCTTCCTAAAAACTTATGGAAGTCAAAGTCAAACCTGTGTTCAAATATGCATAATGGTCACAGCATTGTAAAGACTGGTTCCATCGCTCCTGAGTCAGACATGTTTGGGGACAAAATTTAGTTAGACTTGTGTGATTTGATTTCAATGAAAAGATTTATTTTCCAATTTGCTCTTTTGGACCTTTCAAATTTATCACTGTAAGTGTAAAATTATTTCCTATATACTGTAACGCTATTCGTTCAAATGTGAAGCGTAAATTAAAAAAAAAAAAATCTATTTGCTGATGACGAGTACTGTCGTTTTGTTTCCCTTGGGTTAAATATTGTTTTAACAATATGTCATTTTATATTTTGGTTAAATTGTTTTTATATCTAGCTTGTGATTACACTTTGGCATACATTCATTCAAGATTACTCTTTTATTCGTTGACATGACATCTATATGTAACAATCATTTCTAAAATACATTTATCTGAGCGTCAATACCGTTAGCAAAGAGAACTGGAAAGGGTTGAACTTTGAGGGTCGTAAAACACAAGATATTATGCAAATATTTAAAGAAATTAAATTCATCTTCTTCATAATGGATTCCTCTTTATATTCATGGAACTGCAGGATATTGATCTTTTTCATTTATTTCGTTTTAAATTCTTATCGAAAAATTATAAGGCTATTTCCATACGGGCCTCACCTCCTATGACGACCATAGTGGCCTGGATATTATACAACTTTTGAGCTTGAGTCTCATTATAAGCCAATCAAAACTAATGTTACAAAAGTAGAGCTACTTGCGCTTGGTTGGGCACAAGGCTCAGGCTGAAGATTTGTATGATTTCCAGGCCTTGATTATGTATTACTTAAGTTTCATTAATAGCCAATCAAAACTGATGTTGCAGACGTAAAGTTACTTGAGCCTGGTTGGATACAAGGCTCCCAGGCTCAATATGTACATGATCTCCTAGCCTTGGTTTTGTTCCTTCATCTGCTAACACTAGGACTTTTTCTCGTATCATCCTTAATGTATACCAAATATGTCGGATTTATCTGCTTAGACCCAGACCTGTGTTCCATTATGGACAGGCAGACCTTTGTCTATGAAGTTCGTTAGGAATATACACTACGAGAAGAATATGGGCATGATCTGCCACCATTCTGCGGCGGCAAATCAGGGTCTACATTGTTTACAGTCGGATCCGACATATAAACGAGTACATACGGTATTTCTTAGGCATTAGAATGCAACTTCCAAACATGTCCATGGAAACTTATGTATTCATTGGAACACCTTATCCCTACATTTTGAATGATATCTCGTAAAGGCTTTTTGGTCACTTTTCCCATAAACACTACACGGAAACAATTTACTTTTTCTGCAGGAAAAAACAGCTCATCATCAGTATGCATATCATCTTTTCAGAGATATGGATACAAACATAGGCAAAAGTAATAGAAGAATGCGAATGCATTAGTTATATACAATTAGATTTGGTAAACATGAGGTAACTCTCTTAGAATCGCATCTTCCCTCCCTGCTGGGGATCCTTATATGAGATCAGTAAAATTTATCATAAAATAAGGCGCACTCCCGTGTAACTAATACTTAATTATTGTACACATCATCATCAAATTTGCACTATAAGTAATATTTTATGTTATGTCATAAGTAGCCTGCAGGAAGATACGACTATCATGTTTTCTACTATCACATGTATTTCAAATCTTTATAACTTTTTAAAATTTATTGTATTGCTAAGAAAAGAATCATGGCCTACAGATGCAGAGAACACTGAAGCAGAAATTATATAATGCTTTAGTATTTCGGGCTCATCTAAGTTGATACTGTTGGGAAATTCTCCATCCAGAAGATGTTGAGTGAAGTCCTCGTCTGATATATTATGAAGGAAAACATGAAGACGAATCTCAAAATTATTTATGTGTCCAAATTATTTCTCTTTGTCGCACAGTGCTTTGATTAGCAAATAAATACATGGATTATTACATCTGTGTAAGAATAGCTGCAGTGATTACAAACTTGGAACAGTAATCAGAACGTTTGCAAGGGATGTAATTAACCGCAATTCTCTTGTTGTTGTTTTTTTTTTTTTAAATTTGCCATAGAATTGAGTGTTTTTTAGAAGTATGAATGTTTTTTATTCTTTTGTAGGACATGTTAGTAAGCCACAACTACGTTAAGCTCTCGTTTTTATACAAATGAGTTTGTTTTAATATTTGTTTCCATTGTATTTTTCCAGGAAATATATTGTATCTACCAAAACTTTCAACAAATTCATAAAATTATATTTGTGCAAAATATTACATATGTCGAGAATAAATCCTTTCTGTTCTGTAGCATCTTTTTCTGGAAAGATATAGCTATAATCGGAATAAAATATTACTTTAGATGTTACAGTTTCTGGAAGATGGCATAATTTGTCCCTAAAAGGTGCAGTTTCCTTTTTTTCAATCTCCGATACAATTCTTGTTATCACCAGTAAACTTTCGTTCATTCCTGACCGTGTCGTTTTAGAAAATCCTTGTAGAAGTTCGGTGCATTTATGCAGAAATACATCGAGCTTTCTTAAGTCTTTGTGTCTGATAATGGATCAAACTTCACAGCCATAAAGGGCTGAGGATATCACGATAATTTTATTCAAGAAGATTGACTCTAACTTCAATTTGTGCCAATCCCTGCAAGGGAATAAAATGATGTTCTGCCTTTAGTACAAGCCCTAACTACTTTTGTAAAATATATCATATTGGAGCTAACAGGGATTCCAGATTCTTCGGTTTCTTTTAAAATAAGTACAGCATGATTGCCTATTTTCCATTTAAACTTCTCCCATCTTTTTTGTTTTTGTTTATAACAGTAGCAGTAGTCCACAAAGCAAATTATGATCTACAGCTGACTTGGGCGAATATTGTAAAGTTTCGGCAGCTAAAGTTAAAAGGTCTATAGAATTAATATAGAACGGGGGAAGTTTGGGTAATTAAAGGTGGGGTGAGGTAGTGATAATAACCTCTTTTTCATTATATTTAAAGAACGATGTAAATATATTTATATACAAGAACTAAATGGAGTTTGCAATTCAGTGGATCGATTACTATTTTATTATAAGATCAGAAACGATTTAAGTTCCCAATACTACATAGATTATTTAGACTCTGTGTTTTGTTTGTCTCTATGTTGAAAGACTGCACCCCTTTTCTGCAGATATTGAAGACGAGTTGCACTTTATTGTTAACATTTCCATGCACAATAACTTGAGAAATGCTTATTTACCTTGGAACCTTGACTGTAATGCAAATTACATTTAGTGCACAATAACTTGAGAAATGTTTATTTACCTTGAAATATTTACTGTACTGCAAATTACTTTAAATTCTAAAATTAGTACTAATAGGAATGTGCTACGTAATCTTACTCTCTATTTTGCAAGTTCATAAAACGTTCTCGTGTCAGTGTCCTAGTCCCTGAATTGTTATATTTCGTGAATGTACCATATTTTTCATGCATGTATGTAATTTGGGCTGGTGGCGTATGTTGCAAGAGTAATGATGATGGTGATGATGATGACGACGACGACGATGGTGATGATGATGATGATGATGATGATGATGATGATGATGATTATTATTATTATTATTATTATTATTATTATTATTATTATTATAACAACATCTCTCTGAAGTTAAACATGAGATTAATTACCATTTTTATTTATCTTTCTTTTCTGTCTTTCTTCATTTCTATAAAATTTATTTTGACCTTTTTTAACATATATTTACGTTTGTAATATTCAACCAGATCTTTATACCTGTAGTTTCATGTATGTGTACGAATTTCAGACAAAGCTAAAAATTCAACAGAACTTCAGTAAGTTTGTTCCAGATCTGCCAAACGGGCATCTATCCTGTTTAAGGTACCAAATAGTAATTTTTCGATGACCCACAGAATTCCAGTTCCTCCAAACACTTCCTTAATCAGAAACAGTGACGAGTCAATTAGAAGTTTCAGCACGTGGAATGGGATTTGGGAGAGATAGGTGAATTTTTATTTTAACCGTGAGACCAAGCACTTACTTCAAAGAGTTTCTTCAATTTTACTTTTAGAAAAGTATTGTTTTAAAAATAGAAGAATAATATGGAGAAAAGAAAGAGGAGGAAAATCAAAAGAAAACTGTATAAGATCTTGAGTCCAATGTAAGAAATTACAAAATCAAATAGTTAAAGAAAAATATACACATCCTAGAAAGGCCTAAAGCAAATTGTGATGCTAGTCGATCTGTGATGCTAGTCAAAATGTGATGCATGTCAAACTGTTTTGAATGGCGTTGCCATATTTTAGGTAACGCCTTCATAAAAAGTTACAAAATGCTCAGCTTGCAAAAAAGGGACTGTTGGAATTTAGGGAGATATATTTACTAATCTGTCTTTACATACCAAACAAATGAATTTTACAAAATCTACTTTACCCAAAGCTATGAAAGAATGTTTAAGATAACATTATTTTCACAATCAAAGTGACAAAAAATAGAAAATAGATCGCATAAACAAGTGTTCCATACTTAATTATCATATCAATTGAACTTCTCTCCAGTGAGCTCAGGAAGAAGAGAAATATTACAGGTATTTTCTCTAATGATGGAGACTTTAAATTGAGTCAGTACGTTGATGATGCTTCATTACTATTGTCTACAGTCTTCTAGATTTACCATCGGAACCCTTACAGATTTTACATCAGTTTCTGGTCTACATTGTAATTTATCAAAATCTCAAGCTATCTGGATAGGAAGGAACAACATTTTCAGAAGAAGAAATATTAAAATAATTCGGTGTCCTTTTTCTTTCCACTATTAGGACTATATTATTCTTTGAACTTATATGTTAAAGTCAAATTTTGCAAAGAAGTTAAAAGAAGTAAAAACAAACTTCTTGCTTGTTGGGTGAGGAGAAATTGGTCCCGTACTGGAAAATTCAATTTGATCAATCAATTGATTTTAGAACATTTTGTAGTCATGTATTCTCAGCATTGCATCCTCCTCCAATATATATATATATATATATATATATATATATATATATATATAACTGCCTATATATATATATATATATATATATATATATATATATATATATATATATACTGTCTCTATATATATATATATATATTAGCCCTATTTATAGTTGGCGGTACTGTCCTGATTCATGTTCATTATCTTATTCAGTAGACAAAGAACACTTGGATTAAACACCTTATTGCACATGAAGTAAGACTTGGGCAAAGTATGGTTAAAAAAATATTTTATGAAAATTACGAGGCATCCAGATACTAAATTTAGTACACACTAAGTGAATGAAGATTAGTAAATGTATCAATAAGATATGTTGGCAAGACGTTGCCCATGCCTTAGCAGCATGGAAAGGGGGCACCTGTCAGTGGAAGAATACTTACACAGGATATTCTATATTTGCTGATATTAGTTACTGGCTGTCAAATGCAATAATGTCGAGAAACATTTCTTTGATAGTCAAGGATCATTATTAAATTTTGGATCAATGCGGCGAAAGACTGATACTAATAATTACGATTAATATTTCTCAATTATTTCAAGATTGTCTAGTGATTGGAAAACAAAGAATAAAAATATATCGACAGGGGAAATACTCCTATAAATATAAATTCAGATAAAATTTGCTCTTGGCATCCACAAAAATGTCATATTCAGATTTTGTAAATAATAAAACATAAAACTTACGGAAAACATGAGGTTTGGTCCAGGCGATTAAAGTGCCAGATAAGTTATCAGAACTGGAGGGAAAATATCTAATATTGGCTAAGATGTGCACCAAAGATACACATTTAATTGCCTTTCAGTTTAAATTGATGGGCATAATTAATGTAACAAATCAATGTTTGAAAGAAACAAAAATTATCAATGATGATAAATTTACTTTCTGAAAACAAGAAGTCAAAGGCATTGGAGACTTATTATTTATGATTGTACAGTTACTGAAGATTGAATGGATTAGGAATTATATACAAAATGTTACGATTTCCAAAAGTAATGTCTTTCTTGGAAATGACAAGTTGTGTGATATAATTAATTTCTTTGTTCTGATTGCAAAAGAACCAGATTCTACAAGTTACAAAAATATTGTTTTATACTAAAAAAATGTGGAATATTTATCAAAGTTTATAATAAAACGTATACCTTCGAGAAAAAGTTAACCCTTTTTGTTACACTTTAAAAGCTTGTAAAATGCTACAGCTAAAAAGCATCTACTAGTATGCAATTTAAAGTATCACTTCCCAATCTGAGTAACATCCTATTTCTCTTGTCACATATTGTGACTCATGCATATTCTTCATTTGCTTCTTACACGAGTATGTGTGTGTGTGTGTGTGTGTGTGTGTGTGTGTGTGAGAGAGAGAGAGAGAGAGAGAGAGAGAGAGAGAGAGAGAGAGAGAGAGAGAGAGAGATTTGCATTAATATCTTTATATTTATTAATACAGACTGTGCAAACGAAGAGTCAGGACTGCTCGATAATTCTGCATAACTTCCGTAACACTTTGCCAGGTGGTGTTAAAAGGAATTTGCAAAATCATGACAATCAAGTTTCAATAAAAAGAAAATTAAAACAAGAATGTTTGTAGACCTGTTCCTGAGTTTTTCAGAATTCTTTTCCTCGTGTGCAGAGTATTCGTCCTGTAAACATACCGTAAACTTCATAAATATATTGGTATACTTAGTATGATGGAATACATTCGTTTTGTGCATGTGCGTGCGTGTGTGTCAACTTGTGTTTTCAATAAGCTTTCTTTGTCTTGTTTTCAGAAGAAAAAAAAAAAACAACAGAATGGCAGCAAAACAAATTTTTAAAACTGTCATATTCCTTCAATGTAATGTCTACAAAGATTTTATTTATCTTTCTACGGTGTCTATTTATTTGTGCATTTTACTCAAGAGGTATTTAGATATCATGAATTCTAGAATCTTCGTTTAATTTACAATCAGTTATAAACACTAATAATTGTCAGTACCGTTTTTAACTACAAAATTACGCCAGAGAAAAAACAAGCGCGTAATGCAATAACAAACTTAACGATGTTTCCAAATAAAAATACACAGATTCGACATTTAAAGGGGTAAACAACTTTTGTGTTGAGTGCATGGATGAGATTTTGGAGAATCTCGTTTTAAATCAAGTGTGGTCGACAAGGAACATTGAAACATCGGTAAACAACGGTCTGAAACAAAGACTGGTTCGTCCATTTCAGTGCATAAGGTATGCACGAAAATTGTCTATGACCGAAAGAAATATATGTAAAAGTGTAACCCTAAAATTACAATATTATACATTATGTGAACAGAAACACCGTTACCGCTTAAAAAAATTTAACGCTATCGGAGATTTATTATAGCCTTGATGAATTCTGATAATTTTAACGAATTCAAAATGAAATCTCTCGTTTTTAGTTTTGTTTTTGTTTAAGAATACATGCATTTTACATAAACCAATTGTAAATGAAATCTCTTTTTGTTAGAATACATACATTTTATTTTAAACAATTGGAAATATAATCTCCTGTTTTAGAATACATATTTTATTTGAACTAATTCAATTTAAATATCTTATTTTCAGAACACATGCATTTAAAGTTTAAAACATCGCAAAATGATGGAGTCTAATAATGCACAACCACTGGAAATGAATAATATTTCATATTTCTTTGTTTTAATATCATCGTCTTACACAGATAAAATTGTAAAACTTTTATCTAGAATGGAAAAACTCATCGATGCAAATGCGGCTTTAGTAAAAGATTTTGCTTCGTTTGCTCATGGGTACCCCAACCTGCGGACTAAATTTTCCACAATTCTTTTAAGGTAGGCGGGGGAGGGGGAGACGGATCAAATGTTAGGTAAGTCGAGTTTCTTGACCCGGTCACCCGATCTGGTTGAAAACTGATATCAAAGTTAGTTTAATTCGTCTTTTGTTCGGAGTCTCTTCAAAAGACTCTCAATAAATAATGTATTTTACAGCTTTTCAAGTTAATCCACTCTTTCCTTTCGTTTTAGATTTAATTGAATCTGAAAGTGAACTGTTTAGCAAGTTGGTAACAATTGTCCGTGGTAAAGTTTTGATACGCCTTTACGTTATCCAAATTAGGATTGACACTTGTACCGTACTTACTCTCTTGGAAGTAATCTATGCCGTAAATATGCAAGTAATCTATGCTGAAAATACAGCTGAGATTTACCTTAATATCATGCATCGGGAGAGAGGACACATGTTGTTCCATTCAGCTAACCGTAAACCAATGATCAAGAGGCCTCAGCTCACCATGCGTTGTCAAGACTGGGTCTACACTTTTGCTATTGGAAGTAGCAAAATAAAATAAGTAAATTCGGTAATGCTAAACCCGACAACAAACAATCTCTGGCAGCTCAATAATATTGATAACACCGGCACACGGACAAAGATCCAAACAGAGTTGCATTGAACTTCTAACCCCCCACTCCAAAGACAAGTTTTGATATCGGCTTGATGAAGGATTGAGTTATCCAAACAGAGTTGCATTGAACTTCTAACCCCCACTCCAAAGACAAGTTTTGATATCGACTTGATGAAGGATTGAGTGCCATAATAATTTTATACCAGACTGAAATAGATGTTAAAGATTTAATCGGGTTCATTTTCAGTCGTATCAAATTATAATCGACTTCAATAACTGTTGCTCGTCAAACTCTAAAACGGTATATATATTCCAGTCGATCGTAAATTAGCGGCACTTTTCACGTCAGTTATATTTAATAATTAGAGAAAAGTAATATAGGGTTGCTTCTAAAATTAGAATAGAACTTATCTTTCCAGCTGAACAATATTAAATTCTTTTTTCTCGTGTCCAAAACGTTACATTCTTCCTTGCGTCTACCATCATCAGCATCAAAATGCATATCACTATTGGCCGAAATATGAAGCAAATAATTTGTAAAAAGGGCGAGGGGGCAATGTAGTGATATCGGAAAGAAATCGTCAACAGTCCAAACAAAACAAACTATATTACAAACTATATTACATTCTGAATAGCTATACCATCACTATATTGCTTAATTTTAAACTCTAAGGTAAATAAAATTTGGTTTTGCACATTCAAGGAAATAATAAATGGTGTTGTCTATAATGATACTTTAAATGAACGTAGAAATGCTGTTGACCCTCTCGGAACAAGACAAATCTACCTTCCTCTTCAACTCCCACCCACAAGAAAATAATTCAACACGATGATACATTTTAGATACACAAAATTACGCGCTTTTGGGCTATCTTGCTTGGCTCGTACCATGTACAAACATCGATATTGACAGAAAAACCAAAATGTTAGACATCTGGGATATATACATATTGATTAAATGATAATTTTCTCCTCGTGTTCATGTGTAAACGATAGTGGCATTTCGCCGGGTATACAAGCCAGAGAGTTTCACCTTCGGAACCCAAATAACTACTGCTGGAACACCTTTGCAACTGGGCAACACACAAACTCGCATAAATCCCTGCCTCATATTTATCATGGACTGTTGCTTACTCGTCTGATAATTCGGTTTTGCAATAACAAATCCTTGGGTGTCAGGTTTGTATAACAGTGGACTTGTGGTATTTACTCGAGGTATACATCTCGCGTTTGATTACACTGTTCAATGACGGAACCCAAAAAGATCTGATTTTCTTATATCTTGTTATGTACATTTCTTCTTCATTTGTAGGGAAGCGAAAGGGATGAATTTGGAAGTGTACTTAAGACGCATTCAAATACTTTGGTGTGCTTCTCTATTACTTCATTAAGAGTCAACCAAAACTAAGTTATATACGCTCGTAGAAGTCGTATCCGACTGCAACCAACACAGACACTGGCTGTGTATTCATCAAACTCCTCCACCTGAGTGCACACGACAACTAAAATTTGTAGTCTTTAGATTACTTCATACTTGTTTTATTTTTCATTCAATACTGTCGATTTTTGACAATGTAACTGAACTTAATAAATCATATCTTTAAGATCTTTTGTGAATAAATCGTTTTCTTGAATACCAAGATCGACATTCTGAGTGTGAGTGTCCACTCAAGATGAGGAGTTTGATGAACACAGATACTGATCTGCAGTCGCTTAATGAGCCGGCAGCTCAGGGTCCTTTTTGCTTGTTCTACTGATTACTCCTAACAAACTTCATAGACCCAGACGTGGGTCTATACAGTTTTGAATCGGACTGGACTTATAATCAAGTACATAAGGTAATATGTATGCTATGCTGTGTCGTGTCCTTACAGGAGTAGTATATATGCAGTTTTGTGCGTTCAGAAATAGAAGATAATGTTTTGTCTGTACAAAAGTTGTACATGTGCAGTGTTTTGTGCGTACAGAAATAGAAGATAATGTTGTGTCTGTACAAAAGTAGTACATGTGCAGTGTTTTGTGCGTAAAGATATAGTAGATATACAGTGTTGTGTTCCAACAGAAGTAGTACATATGCAGTGTTTTGTGTGTGCTGAAATAGTATCTACAATGTTCTGTCTGCACAGAAGTAGTACAAATGCAGGGTTTTGTGCGTTCTGAAATAGTAAATATGTCGTGTCCGTAAAGAAGCAGTACATATGCGGTGTTTTGTGTGTGCTGAAATAGTAGATATACAGTGTCGTGTCAGCTGTACAGAAGTAGTGCGCATTTTGTTTTTGTACGTGCTGAAATGATAGATATAGTGTCGTGTTCCGTGCATTATTTTGTGTCTACTAAAATAGCTATGTATAGTATTGCGTCGGTACAGGAGTAGTCCATATGCATTGTTTAGTTCGTACAGGAGTAGTACATATGCAGTGTTGTATCCGCAGCTGTTATATAGGATCTTAACATGGATGGATGTGGTGATTTCTTCCTGATTACTGGCTTGGTGAATGGGCAATATCAGTTTTATATTTTTATTTATTCGTACGCGTTATTAAAGGCAGAAGTTACACTAAAATTACTTTCAATCCATTGTAATGGAGGATCCAGAAGAAAAAAAAACTAAAACATTCTGTTTATAGTAAATCCATCCTTTCGTTCTTCCTTGCTGTTAGTTTCCCATGGGTATCTTAAACTATGTGAAAATTAGTATAAAAAGTTACTCTTTATCTGTTAGCACGTCAGTCCGTTATTGTTGAACAGTTTTGCTATTTGTAAAACTTAAAGAACTAGGGTTCGTTCGGATACCTGAAGATTATAAACTAAATTGTATTTACAACAAGTAAAATGTTGTACATGTAAATAAAATGGCAGGCTAGTACCGATGTATGAATCATGCAGGTGCATATCCGTCAACTCAAAAGACGGTTATCTTTCATCAACCAACCAGTCCGAAGACAGTTTTGTCAGAATTGAACGATAGTTCTTGTAATGACATTTGTCCAAAATGACAAACTTCCACATTCGTTTCTTGACGCATTTTTGTCTTTATACATTCGAAATGACTAAGAATTTGGCCCGCTAGCCATCCTGTCAGTTTTTTTTTCTCCTATCGACTAGATTTATAGTCCATTTTCCTTGACATCCCGTCTTCATCCACTCCCAGAATGCATTGTGTCCTGACTCGTGTATCTTTGTAAATTTACAAACTTAACGATTTTTTCATAATTTGTCTCGTTTTCGTTTCTTTAATTCATCCTATGCTATTATATTTTGCATGGTATGTATATTTTAAGTAGTTAAATATATTTTAAACTAAAAATTAATATTCCGTGAAACTTTTTGCACATTTGTAAATATGGGTATTTAGGTAAATTTAGCTAGCCCTGTTTAAGCGGTGTGATCCCCAAGTGACATGCCAAATACAGGACGTGAAACGTTGACAAAAGTATAAGGAATGGGGCGCAATGAACTGTAAGAGAGACTGGTCCTTCTCGTGCATTGCATGATAACCGACCAGCCGAGTTTGTTCCGGCTGTACATAAATCACGTACCAAAATTATCACTGTACCAGCTGTTTTGTATTTCTTATGATAGAAAGCATTACTCACACACCACGAGACTGGATTTTTTATCTACTTACTTCGCTGCCAGAGAGACAGTATATTTATTTCACGTGTCATACATTGGCAGAATTATGTACTAATTTGACCCTGCCGCTGCTTATAGACCCAGTTTCTATCAAGATCCCTTGATTTTCGCAAAGCTCAAAATAGTTTTGTTTTTCTTCATTAAATTTTAACATCGTATCGGATAACGAAAACTTACTGAGGCTCGTGGGTACGAGCTCTTGGTGTTTATAGCCAGCATCTCAAGGAA
Organism: Megalonaias nervosa; assembly: GCA_016617855.1. Classification (NCBI taxonomy): domain Eukaryota; kingdom Metazoa; phylum Mollusca; class Bivalvia; order Unionida; family Unionidae; genus Megalonaias; species Megalonaias nervosa. The sequence goes on from JAECUM010032460.1 coordinate 15,385, forward strand.
GAATCTTTGTGCATCAGATATGTGCAAAACGGGACTATTTGTCTACGTTATCTGTAAACATTTTCCCTGTATGATTTGTTCGGCGAGGTGATGATCCTAATGGAAATAGAGCTGTACTCTATGTTGTTGGGAGTTTTACGTAGTTCTTTGATTAATGTAGATAACTGATTGATTCCAAATATTTATACAAGTATGTTGGAATATCATAAATTAGCCTACTCTTTTGCAGACATTCCCACTAAAATGTGGGAATGTCATCGAAAGGGGTATCCTGTTTTGACATCTTGTTTAGATATACAACTCAAAATAGCGGCTTCAAATATGGACAGAGACACAGAAACAGATCACCGGTGCCTCGTGACATTTGGATACCAGTAATTTTCTCTCAGCGGCATGGTAATTCTGACACGCAATAATAATTCCACAAACTAATAAAAGTGTGTGAATCAGTTGACCTTTCATATATATATATATATATATATATATATATATATATATATATATATATATATATATATATATATATATATATATATATATACACGTATACGTACTCACCTACCTATATAAATCTATCCACTCACTTACCGAGCCAACTCTTAACCAACCGTTCTGTTTATATATCTTACTTACTTACGAATTTAACAAATTTATATTTTGATTCTTTGATTTTCTCAGATGTAAATATATTCAGCATTCTTGCCTCGTCATGAATGTGAAAGGGGCATATTGCGTTCGTTTGTCCGTTCATCTCTATGTACGTATGCACGTACGGCCAAAACATTTTGATACAGGTCACTTTATCGAGAAATTCGTGTTCTAAGAACACATTTCAAAGGGTTTTTTTTGTGTTCTTGGTTTCTTTCTTTTCAGTTTCTTATCAGAATCCGAAATTCTGTTATGTGGTCTTTTAGTGCTTACTAACTGCATCAAAACGGTGAATCGTTATCTACCAGATTTTACTGTATGAGATGTCTGCTATAGTGGACATTAATGTTTTCGTTATCTGTAATTATTGTATTCGAATGATATGCTTTATGTGTTAATATGGTAGCAGGCCTGGATTTAATTTTTCCTAGATATATATTATATTTCATATGCAATTTAAGTTTTATTTTAAATGTCTATACGACTTTATACGTTGGAATATCATCAAATATAGTTCATGATTTTCTATGCATTCCCACGGAAAACAACGTCTGTTTCGCATGATATTCTGTTTGACATGTTTATTTATTCTCTTCATTATATCAGGTTAAAAACTGGAAAATAAGAGAAAATGGGCCACAGGTGCATGGTGATATTTGGATAAAACTTATTATTGTTTATGTGCAATCCAAAGTTGGCATGTAATTTTGCAAACTTTACATTACCCATCAACTATTACAAGCATTTAAATCGGTAGGTTAATCGTATGTATGTATGTATGTGTGTGTGTGTGTGTGTGTGTGTGTGTGTGTGTGTGTGTGTGTGTGAATGGATGGATGGATGCTTGCATGGATATATCTGAAAGAACGGGGGGAGGGGTGTCCTCGTGTGGTCTACTGATTGCGACTGGAGTCAGCTAAGAGTTTCAAAGATTAACACTTTAACAATTCATAAATGTCATTGTAATACTTTAACGTTTCGAAGCCAATGTAACAGAATTTTTATTTGCAATGACTACCTTGTTATACGTGTACATGTAGAGTTTCTTTCTTATCTTTTTTTTACGCAGAGCATATCAAGGTTTTGGGGAATTCAGTGGTGAACTCCAGGTTCAAGTAGGACTTAATTGAAGAAATGTGTAAATCATTTGTAAACAAAGCATCACTATATATTAATTATTTTATTTAATTTTTTTATTAACGTTAATACCATCTATTTTATTTTTAGTTTGTTTATTCACAATGTTTTTGCTTTGTTTTCTTCTGTAAGATTGGAATTATTTTCCTATTTTGTTTTTT
>JAECUM010032461.1:0-22011 GCA_016617855.1 Megalonaias nervosa
CTTCCTGAATGTCTTTTGAGTAAAAAAATCCATCCAGTCTACAAAAAAAAAAAAAAGCATCAGAAAAACACTATGAAAATTATGCTCTTACAGGTCTTAGTTACAAATGTAAGCTGTAAGCTTCTTCTCAGCCAACTGGTCTTCTTCGGGTTCTGCAAGTAGCTGGATTTTAATGTAGCTAGCTTTTGCTTTTTGTGTAGCCCATAAGTCTTGGATATGGCTTCCCTGCAGCTGACTAAACAATCAACAGTGCTCCGAGGCTTTCTCTTGTGTCTGTTCTATTCATCCTTACACAGCTAAAGATCCTCCTGAGATGAAAAAAATGCTCCTCTTTTATCTTTTTGGGACCAGGTACCAGTTTCATCTTCAGATGGTTCATCATCTGTTTCATGGAATTGTGGTCAATTTCCCCCCGTCGCCATTACAGAAAGGAATCATTTCCTACAAACTACACATAAGCGCATCACACTAACCACGACACTCCAGTCTGTGATGGGCGCTAAACAATCCAAAGAATAATATCAAGCTTGTGATATAAATACCACACCAAAAGCATAGTTTGAACCTTGCAGATTCTGTTGTAATTGTGAATGCCTGTAGTTCTGTAATTTGTGAGTGATTTCCTTAAGAATTATGGGCAGATCGTAATGGTAGGCAGGTATGAAATTCAAGTTAGGCTTGTAGAATTTGAGCCAGGGCTTGTGATATTTTTCAAGTCAACAACCCTGGGCCTGAGTCTAAACAACATCCCTGGGCCTGAGTTTAAAAAACATCCCTGGGCCTGTGTCTAAACAACATCCCTGGGCCTGAGTCTAAACAACATCCTGGGCCCGAGTCTAAACAACATCACTGGGCCTGAGTCTAAAAAACATCCCTGGGCCTGAGTCTAAACAACATCCCTGGGCCTGTGTCTAAACAACATCCCTGGGCCTGAGTCTAAACAACATCCCTGGGCCTGAGTCTAAACAACATCCCTGGGCCTGTGTCTAAACAACATCCCTGGGCCTGAGTCTAAACAACATCCCTGGGCCTGTGTCTAAACAACATCGCTGGGCCCGAGTCTAAACAACATCCCTGGGCCTGAGTCTAAACAACATCCCTGGGCCTGTGTCTAAACAACATCCCTGGGCCTGTGTCTAAACAACATCCCTGGGCCTGAGTCTAAACAACATCCCTGGGCCTGAGTCTAAACAACATCCCTGGGCCTGAGTCTAAACAACATTATATTAGAGCATTGATCAGATTAGCACTATTTTCCTTGAAGACCAACTATACATAATAAGCCTTTAGTGAACACTCCATGTTGAACATCAATTCAGGAGTACTGACAAATGAATAATCTAAATGGCAGCTGTGGGGCCATATTGAATGTCCAAGTTGCAACGTTTTCATTTATGACCAAGGGATTAATGTCTCTGTAAAATTTCATGGCAATTTTCCAAGTCGTTTAGGAGCAATAACAAACTTGTGTGAAAAGATGTACAGACTATGATGTGGGATGACAGACAACATGCCATCCCATAAGTTCTTTTGGTACTAAAAATAACTATAAGTGCTGGCCACTGACCCTGATAATACACTGCTACACATCTTGTAATTATATGTCAGGATACTGTTTCATCAATTTACCTCAATGTTTCAGGGTGGAAAGGGGGACAGACAACAAACAAATGGGCAGATGTATAAAAATGTGAATAAAATGTTTTCCATATATTAAAACTACCAATAATGATGAGTGATGGCCTTACATATTGATGGGTTTATTTATAACAAGAAGAATTTTTTTATTTTGATCAGAAACATTTTATTAGTAATAGTATCATAAAGGAATTATAAAAATAAAAAAAATTTAATGTAAAATTACCAAAAAATCTCTTTCAATGTAAAATTACAAGGAATTGCAGGAACTCATGATTTCAGTATAAAACAGATTTATCCCCATTTAAATCAAGTGCAAATATTATGTCCTAGTTTTCTCTCCTCTCATTCATTTGCATATCTTTCATGGTTTTTAAAATCTGACCTCACTCACAATCTCTAAAGAGTGTTTCTTAGGTACAGACTAACAATAAAATTCATGGGCCACAACAATCCAAATACATGTATGATTCATTTACAAATAACAATTTACACCTTAATAAAGTGTTCAATACAAACCTCACAACAGATAACAAAACTTATGTGAATTTCTGTGTTCATAATTTTAAGTTTGCTGGGAAATAGGTTTTTTTCAACCCTTATTTCTGTAGAAACCATGGATGATACAAGGAAGAGCTAAAAGCAGTAACTGCAAACAATCAATGGAGTTCAGTGGTGTTTTAGGGAGAGATTTGGATAGATTTCAAAAATGCCTACTAGTTGTTCTAGAAATGTACAAGATGCTTTCATATGTTAGAATTTATGAATTAACTCCTGTTTACCCTGAGCAGTTCCATGCTGTTCAAGGGTCTCGTTCAAACAGTCAATGATATGTTGTATTTTTTTAATCAGTATTCCAATCACATAAATAGGTATGATGAAATCAAAACAAATTTTTCCATTTACCAACAAACACATTTTCTGGATCAATGCAGACTTAGAAAAAGGAGTTCTACTGACAAATTATCAAGGTGTCATGGTACCATCACCATTCACTCAAGTCAATACAATATACACACAATGAAATTTTACACAGATACATTCCCAAACAATAGTTACCTATAATCACATGTACACTAAACACAACAACATACCATATATACTTGCTTACAAGTCAAATCCAACTGCAAACAACATAGACCCGGATCTGCCATCACATAATGGACCATCAAATCAGTCTCTATTCTGTTTGTTCTACTCATTACTCCTAACAAACTACATAGACCCAGATCTTCTGGCACATTATGCAACAGCAGATATGGGTCTGTGCAGTTTGCAGCAAGTATATATGGTATTCACCCAAATATTCTGGTCTGTCCTCAAAACCTGCCAAGCACTTTGGAGCCTGTGACTGTAAATTCTCCTGTGATGACGTTTGATTTGACAACCTTCTTCTGTCCTGGTTGCTGGCCTCCAACTGACAAGCCAATCCTACCTGAAAGGTGAGACAAAATAAAAAATCTTACTCATTTAAAGGTACAGACCTAAAAAGAAAACTTCACATGAAAGCCAATAAAAATTATTCAAGTTTCTATAAACAAAGCAAAGGTGTGATGAGTATGCTAGACCAGTACTTACAGAAACAGGATTATTATATGCATGTACCCAAATCGGATCAAAAGGCTATCTAAATTTTCAAAAAGACCACTTTCATTGGCACATAATATGGTTGCTACACAGTTTATGGAAATAAGGTTTACAGTATTTCAAAGGTTAATCAGCAGGTAACGGCTACTCTGATCAGTAATAATCTCTTACTCCTTATGAAAGGTCAAGTAAAACTACTTATAGCAGTACCCAATGGTCCAGTACTATACATTTATATACAACTTACAGCAGTACCCAATGGTCTTGTACTGTAAATTTATATACCACTGACAGCAGTACCCAGTGGTCCAGTACTGTACATTTATATACCACTGACAGCAGTACCCAGTGGTCCAGTACTGTACATTTATCTACCACTGACAGCAGTACCCAGTGGTCCCCTACTGTACATTTATATACCACTGACAGCAGTACCCAATGGTCCACTACTGTACATTTATATACCAATTACAGCAGTACCCAATGCTCCCATACTTTAAATTTATATACCAATTACAGCAGTACCCAATGGTCTAGTACTGTAAATTTAATTACTACTTATACCAGTACCCAGTGGTCTAGTACTCTATTTTTATATACAACTTACAGCAGTACCCAGTGGTCTAGTACTGTACATTTATATACAACTTACAGCAGTACCCAGTGGTCTAGTACTGGACATTTATATACAACTTAAGCAGTACCCAGTGGTCTAGTACTGTACATTTATATACAACTTACAGCAGTACCCAGTGGTCTAGTACTGGACATTTATATACAACTTACAGCAGTCCCCAGTGGTCTAGTACTGGACATTTATATACAACTTACAGCAGTCCCCAGTGGTCTAGTACTGGACATTTATATACAACTTACAGCAGTACCCAATGGTCTAGTACTGTATATTTATATACAACATACAGCAGTACCCAATGGTCTAGTACTGGACATTTATATACAACTTACAGCAGTACCCAATGATCTAGTACCGTAAATTTATATACTACTTATACCAGTATCCAATGGTCTAGAACAGTAATTTATACACAACTTATACCAGTACGCAATGGTCTAGTACTGTAAATTTATATTCAACTTATACCAGTATCCAATGGTCTAGTAAATTTATATACTACTTACACCAGTACTCAATGGTCTAGAACTGTAAATTTATATACAACTTATACCAGTACTCAATGGTCTAGAACTGTAAATTTATATACTACTTATACCAGTACTCAATGGTCTAGAACTGTAAATTTATATACTACTTTTACCTGTACTCAATGGTCTAGAACTGTAAATTTATATACTACTTATACCAGTACTCAATGGTCTAAAACTGTAAATTTATATACAACTTATACCAGTACTCAATGCTCTAGTAAATTTATATACTACTTACACCAGTACTCAATGGTCTAGAACTGTAAATTTATATACTACTTATACCAGTACTCAATGGTCTAGAACTGTAAATTTATATACTACTTATACCAGTACTCAATGGTCTAGAACTGTAAATTTATATACTACTTATACCAGTACTCAATGGTCTAGAACTGTAAATTTATATACAACTTATACCAGTACTCAATGGTCTAGTAAATTTATATATTACTTACACCAGTACTCAATGGTCTAGAACTGTAAATTTATATACTATTTAGACCAGTACTCAATGGTTTACTACTGTAAATTTATATACAACTTATAGCAGTATCCAATGGTCTGGTACTGTAATTTTATATACTACACAGACCAGTATCTAATGGTCTGGTACTGTAAATTTATATACTACTTTGACCAGTATCTAATGGTCTGGTACTGTAAATTTATATACTACTTATACCAGTATCCAATGGTCTAGTACTGTAAATTTATATACAACTTATACCAGTATCCAATAGTCTAGTACTGTAAATTTACATACTACTTATACCAGTACCCAATGGTCTAGTACTGTAAATTTATATACTACTTATACCAGTATCCAATTGTCTAGTACTGTAAATTTATATACTACTTATACCAGTACCCAATGGTCTACTACTGTAAATTTATATACTACTTACACCAGTATCCAATGGTCTAGTACCTTGGCACATTCAGGACTATTGGTATCTAAGCACAGTCAAGACTACTGGTACAGCATCACGTTCAATATTGGAAAATTCAGAACATTTTATACTTTTGGACATGTGATATAAAATTTAGGATAATTTGGGATTTAATTCACAAGATTGTATCTTTTCAATTTTTACTTTCTATTCTAAGAAAATATATTGTTTGTTGGATTTTACAAAACTTGTTGTTTTCTCTTCTTTATGTTATATATTACTTAATTTAAGAACACTGAGTCATAACATGTTTCTTCAATAATACTAACCCGATCATAATACTTCAGGAGAACTACTATCAAGCTAATCCAGCCTTCCTAGGCTAAAAATTTCAAGCTAAAAAGCTAAAAGTTATCTGCTCACCTAGGTGGCAGTTACATTGATCTCCACTCTATAAAAGGATTGCAACCAAGTCCCAAGAATACTTCAGTTCCTACTGGACTGAAAAGCAGACACTCTATATGAAAATGTAACTGTGGGGAGACTGGAAGGGTGTATACATATTATGATCAGGTAAGTATTAATGAGGAAACTTATTTCTCCTTTGAATACATTCCCCAACCACATTATATTAGGAATATTAGCCTGCTACCTCATGAATCCATCCCTACTAAAAGATGAAAAACGTCTTATCCTGTCTAGTTTAAGATAGACTAAGGGCTGTAGCTCTTGCCCATTACCTCCCCTTGATACCACCAGGTGTGGCCAGTTTTTAGATGCGCTGTGGTGCACAGCACATGCAGTGCAATAGCTTCCAACAATCCAGCTCTTTTTGTGTTACTATGGGCCCATCCAATGTTCATTTTCGATTTATTGATCTACTGCTGGTTGTATGCTTTATTTTACAATTTCTGCCAGTATTTGAGTGATTTATAACTTGTCAGGATTTCGTTTTGTAAAACCACCATCCCACCATGCTATCATTGACCTTATACAAGCTCATTACGAGTTAGTGTACCTTTGACTTTATTCACTTACTCCGTCCACTATGGAGTTCTTATTCGAGAAATTCTGAAGTGCTGCTTAATAATAATGCTTAGTTTATTCAGCTTTCATGCTGTTTTGATAGTATTATTAACTAAGCTTTGTGCAAAAGTTTATATAAGGCCATAGGTTTCTGACACGACACTGTCACTGATCTGTTAGTTACAAGTTTTTAGCGACCTAGTAATTTCAACTCATAACTAGTTTCCACTTTGGTTTGTATTTTTGTGTCATTTCAGCAGAATATTAATTTTAGTGATCTATATGCAACTTCAGAGCATGGAAGTTTACCATACCTCTGCATTGTTTATATTATGTATTCATTGTTTCTGATATGCAGAGTCTATAATACACAGTCAGTGGACATCTGGAGTTCTGTTTTTAGGTAATTAGTCATATACTGATTGGCAATTTATGCTAGTAGCTAGTTAGTCACAAACCAATTTGCTAATATATGCTTTGTTTTCTCTTCTTGTGTTGTTTCAGGAGGAATGTTTACTGTACGCATGACATGCATGTGTATAGCGATGTCCAGTTTGGCACTGAAGGGAAGGAAAGACGGAATAAATCAAGGAAGACAACCTATGGCTCACTGGCGATACAGAAGCATTGGCGAATATTCCCCAATTTTAGGCAGCCCAGGTGGCGTAAGGCCCCCCGCATGTCTGAGCATGGTCTTCGGGCCTGTAAGTCTGGGTGCATGGGGTTAATGATAGATACATTGGATCCAAATAATAATACTGCTGCACCAACACGAGCCGTCCAGCCAGCACTGGCACACGTCATGACATTACAAGCCATCCAGCAGTCGCCAGTAGTCCATCTGACACAGGCAACCTAGCCGACACCAGCAGTCCAGCCGACACTGGCAGCCTAGCCATACCAGAATGGGGACCTTTTTGTTGAAATGGTACAGCCAAATAGTTCATACAGGAATCTTAGTGATAGATCCGTTCATCTAGCCAAGCCATCGGTACCTTCATCATTACTATACCAGAGATTTCAATGAGAAATCTGTCCGTGCCACACTGTCGGTATCTTGTTATTACCATGCCAGAGTTTTCAGTGACAAATCTGTCCATTCAACCAGGCCTTAGGTGTGGCCATCAATTGCTGGACTGTTTGTATACTGCCAGCACCCAATCCGACCATATGCCGCTCACATCTGATCCAATGGATCTAACACATTTCAAAACCACACCATCACACCCGATCCAATGGATCTAACACATTTCAAAACCACACCATCACCAGCCATTCCAACATGGACAACAAAGATTTACGGGGATCTTAGTGAAAGATTTGTCCGTCCAACGTACTTTCAGCGACATGCCCATTCTATGACAGAGATTTCAGTGAGAAATCTGTCTGTGCAGCCAGGCCTTTGGAGCAGCCAGTACCAGTGATAGTCAGACCATCTTCTATACCACCAGCTTCCAGGCCAACCCATTTGCCGGGCAAACCAGCCAGCAATGCTGGAAGCACTGGACTTCCATATGTTCTCTGCTGGTCCACAAGGTAGAGCCAGTGAAGTTTTACTCAGGATGGAACTGAGTCTGCATATCACCTAGTTTGTCTTCCCTAGTGCTGCAAGTAGACCCAGTTAGGTTTTGTCACACAGTGCGTGCAACGGAACTCCATCAAATCCACCATGAAACGGACTGAAGTTAGCTTTCCAGTTGCCGTCGGGGACAATTTCTTTTTCCAGATGTTGGCTACTTCAGAATGTACCCACCCTTGGCACTGGTCTGAAGAATCAGTAGATCTTGTTCAGAAGAAAGAAATGGAATTACAGCGATAGACACCTTCAGAACCAATCTCCTGGCACTTGACAAGAATATAGTGGCTGTTCTATGTATGCTCATCCATTTTTTAGGGCAGACAAATCTGCTCCATACATGTCAGAGCTGGATAGGGATGTCACTGCAGACACCCGGCAACACCCACGCTTGTGAGTTGATGACCAGGACTGCTAGGGTATTTAACCTGGGCTGCACACCATACCATGGCCAACTCTTTGATGGGTTCAGCCAGCCTATTCTTGATACGATGTGTCACATGTCTGCAATCCACGTCATTCATACCTTATCCTACCCTCCATTTCTGGGAGACCAATGTTCAGGTCACCATTGCTTTGGAGGAAGAATAGAGGGAGACTGGAAGCAGGCAGCTCAGGCACTGCCCTCCACCTTGCAGCTCAACCCACATGGGCATCTGGAACCATTCAGTCCATGTCAGTGTGAAGGGATTTTCAGTGGCCTCAGGACAGTGGATCTCTTCAGTTATACATGCAGCAACATCGATCCCTGGGATGCAATTGTACAGGGGCGGTATGAAACTGTTTATGAGCAAAGTGGACCTCCCTTTTCCCTCAAAAAAGGGGGCCTGATCCAGGTCATTTGGAGGGGCTTTGGGTTTTGTTCATTCACAATTCCCTCTCCCCTCATCACAAATACACCGTCAGATTGGGAGATGGATGCCTTTCAACAACAGGGGATATGGGCGCAGAAACTTTTGCTAAGGCCAGCGTTTTATTCAGGACTGTTTCTTTTGGAATGCAAACAGCAGGTGGAGTCCCATTATCAACTAGAGTCTTCTCACCCAATTCATGATAGAGATGGTATGGTCATTCCACTTCTCCATGAGACTGGGCAAGTATGCCGTCAGTCTCAATGTGACTAAACATATTTTTACATCCCTATCCACCCCATCTATTGCAAGTTTCCCTGTTCTGCTTAGCGTCACACAGTTATCAATTCACCATTCTTCCCCTCGGCCACAACATCAGCTCCTGGGCTTTCAGTCAGACTATGGATCGCGTCATCTCCCTGTTCCAGCTGACATCATCTACATCGACAGCAGTGTACCTGGGCAGCATCCTCAGAAACACATGGTAAGTTCTATCCTACTCCAAGGCAGGAACAATCTTCCTTCTCTTCTAGATCATCTCGGCCTTTTCACGAACTGGGAAAGTCAGACCTCCATCCATCCAACAACTTCGTTCAGCTGGGTATAGAGTTTTTAACCAACCAGAATCTGGCATTATTCCTAGTGTTCATGTTACTAGAATTGTTGAACTCATCGAGTCCATTTCCAACAGGACCTGGAATTTAGTGGGAGAGTTCTTGCAACTCCTTGGTTTATTATATGGCAGTGGCCTTGATCCTGCTTGACTGTCTCTTTCTGTGGGCCTTGCCAGCACATTGGCACCTTGTTTTGTGTCCTCTTAATCAAACAGTCATAATCACAATTCAATCATTCCCATATCAGTGGGGCAATCCAGGTTGGCTGACCATTGAAATCCCACTGAAGTAACAGAAGGCACTGCCATCAGCATGCATGGTGGGGGTGCCCACCTGTTGCTGACCTTCATTTCCATCAGTGACACCTGGGGAACAGCCTCTACACATCAACATCCTAGAAATGAAAGCCGTCATCAATACCGTTCATTTCTGTAAAGATCACCTCTCAGGTGATAACAGTCCTCTTTCGGTCTGACTACTCTGGGAGGTACCAAACCACTCGAGCAGTGTGTTCTGACTTGGCATTTTCTGACTTGGCATTCGGGCTCCAATTTCTACCAAAGGCTACCACCCGATGATATTGGACACATTATAGCATCATGACAACATGTTTTTAGGCAGGATAAAGACCTATTGGATCTTTTAGACAATACTGGTCTCTTCGACCAATATCCCTTATTTTGTCTCCAAAGGCATCCAATCCTTCATTTTTACACGGCTCGATTTGATCCCCTTTGAACTTCTATCCTACACATTGCTAAAGTCACTATCATACAGACCATGTTTCCTGATAGCTTTAGCTTCTGCATGCAGAGTAAGAGGGCTGCATACCCTTTTATGTTGACACAAATTCCCTTCAGTTCAGGTCAGAGGGTTCAGTGGTTCTCTTGATACCAAAATAGGTTACCATCTGTCGGTAGTCAAACCATCGTCCCTTGCTCGCTCTCTTCCATAGCCAAGTCAAAAACAGCAACAATACAAGATCCTGTTCATGCTGTCAAAGACTCATTTGATGCAAAGATATGTCATGGCACATGCAAATGACGCTTCCTTCCAGTGTGAGCCAGAACATGATATCACCCTTCAAGCCTTTTCTTCGGGGCTAAAGTGGGTTGTACTCTTAGTGTACTCTGATATCTTACCAGATCAGAGGGGGCTTCGAGCGGCTAAGTGGTCTAAAGCACTCACCATTACACATTACAGATCACTGCCACCTCAGCTCTGTCTGTGTGGGTTCGAGTCTCGGATTCGGCCAATGTGGGTATGTGAGAAAGCTTGCCAGTAGCTTTTCATAGGTCGGTGGTTCTTTCTGGGGTTTTCCCGGCTTCTTCCTCCACCATTTATACTGGCTGCCATGTATAACCTATCTTGCGCTGAAAAATGGTGTTAAACCCTACAGCAACAACAACAACCAGATCAGAGTCGCCTCATAAAGCATTGCAGAGACAAACTCTGAATCTGGTACGGCTGGTGGCAGCAGCACAGATGGCCACCAGACCCAACTAGATCAATTAACAAATCTGTTAGCTTTGCTGGATTTACCAGTGAAAATTTTTGTAGATGAGAAGATTTCAACTTCATCTTTTCAACCGTATAAGAGTCACAAATCATGGGATCCCAGGCGATGTTGCTAGTGTCATTAGGAGAATGGGTTCTCTTTCATATGAGGGAATCCAACCACTCATCCCAAGAAGGATACCCGAGGTAGAGGTCAGATGCTCAGCATCACCTCCTCCTATTAGTTATTCTCCTAACATAAATTGATAGGGGAATGTATTTGAAAGAGAAAGCAAATTTTTCAATAAGCTGTGTTTCTCTGAGAATACTTACCAAATCACATTACTTACACACCCTCCCAACCACCCCGCCATGCAAGCATCCACTTTAGTGTCTCGAGACACCTGATGGTATCAAGGGGAGGTAATGGGCAAGAGTTACTGCCCTATGTCTATCCAAAAATAGATGGGATAAGACATTTTTCATCTTTTATTGGGGGCTGGATTTGCGAGGTAGCAGGCTAACATTCCTAATATAATGTGATTGGATAAGTATTCTCAGAGAAAAATAATTCACTTAAAAATTTGCTTTTACAAGAAATAATTGGTTTCTTCAAATACTTACCTGATCTAATACCTTAGAAGAGGTAAAAAGTGGAGGGAGATACATGCCCTTAACCCAGAGAGACCATCTCTGGTCCCCTAAGATATGTGAGACGGCATCTAGATAACCCAATTGGAGAATGGACTCCATATGCTGGGAAGCAGCTTCAAAAGAGAAAACGTCAGATAACCTGTTGTACCATGGCTATATGTCCCAACAGACTGAGTCAAGTCTTTTACAAATGAAAGACCTCAGAGATAAAAGCTGGAGAAGTGGACTCCATCCCATAGCAAGGATAATGACAGAGTAGAGTTTCACTCAAATGCAATTTTGTACCAACTCCCCTAACATCATGAGCTGAGATGTAAAGCAAATTCATTTGGCCTTGGTTTATTTTCCAATATGCAGAACATATAACCCCATTTTTTCATCCTTTCCCCTCTGAGTGGTAAGAAGAGGCATGATCTCCCTCCATGCAATGGCTTGGTCCTCCTTAGGTACCACTTCAGAGCTTGCACTGGATTCTGTAGATGATTTTGAGATGAAGTGTCCCAAGTTGACAGGAAATTCATTACAAAAGTCTGATTTCCTATGAACAGGAGCCTGTTCTGGGCAATGAAAGCAGGGGCCATCAAGAATAATACTTACCCATCTTGTTGGAACTATACAGTTCAGGTCCACTGATAGAATATGTATTTTGCTGATTTTGCCTGCCGTTTGCTAATGCTGTGAGAAAGCAGGTCTTATATGAAAGGCAGACCAATGAGACTCTTGAAAGTGGTTCAAATGGTTGTTCAGCCAGGTTAGTACCAATGATAGATTTCATTCTGGGCAAACAACCAACATCTTTGGATGTGTATAATCAAAATTGGACAGAAGATCAGATATGTGTTTGTTTTGTCCAATATCCTCTCTTCCATGATGATGCTGGGTGTAAGTGATATGGAACAGTAGCCATTGATTGTGATTGATGCTACCAGTTTCTTATCAAACAGTCATAGTAGGAAGTTAGCTATTTATGGCATTGATGCCTATAGTGGCATAATGTGTTCTTGGGCACACCACTGTGTGAAGCCTACAGTGGCATAATGTGTTCTTGGGCACACCACTGTGTGATGCCTACAGTGGCACAATGTGTTCTTGGGCACACCACTGTGTGAAGCCTACAGTGGCATAATCTGGTCTTGGGCACACCACTGTGTGAAGCCTACAGGTGCATAATGTGTTCTTGGGCACACCACTGTGTGAAGCTTACAGTGGCATAATGTGTTCTTGGGCACACCACTGTGTGAAGCCTACAGTGGCATAATGTGTTCTTGGGCACACCACTGTGCAAAGATTTTTCATTCACCTTTGTACACTTTTAAAATGGAGGGTCATCTCACTCGAGAGATTTCTCCACCAGTGGTTGTGAGAACTGTTTGTTCCGGAGAGTTTGTTTAATAAGATCCAGACGTTCAGGTTCAGCAACTATGGGTTGGGATGACACACCTGCTGTTGTGGCTGCTTCAGCAAATGAGGGACAATTCTTGGAGATTTCTGTTGCACGATTGAGGAAGTATTTGATTCATGATTTTCCCATTTGAGTGGAGCAATCAGGATGAGGTGACACTCCAATTCTCTTGCTTACTTTATTACCTTTGGAATCGGAGGTATTAGATGCCAAGCATATGTGTTCAGGTTGTTCCAATCTATAAAAAGTGCATAGACTGCTAAAGTCTTTAGATCCAGGACTGGTGAGACAAAGGTTGGGAGTTTGGCATTCCACCTTGTTGCAGATAGGTTGATCCCACTGTTCACATATTGGAGTGAAAATGTTTGAGATCATTCTGTTTATAATAATTGATTCTTCTGGGTTTCCTAATACATTTAGCCAGTCTGGAACATTACAAACTTGGATGTGAATTTTGACACTGAAGATGCCACTTTAGAAAATCCCCGTCAAGAACACAAAGGTCTGGGAACATGGTTCCACCTATCTGTTTGACATAAGTCACCAAGGTGGAGGTGTCAGACAAAAAGAGAAATCTCTTCCCATCTAAATCCTCTTGCTACCAATGAAATGCTTTTTAAATGG
This sequence comes from Megalonaias nervosa, assembly GCA_016617855.1. Classification (NCBI taxonomy): domain Eukaryota; kingdom Metazoa; phylum Mollusca; class Bivalvia; order Unionida; family Unionidae; genus Megalonaias; species Megalonaias nervosa. The sequence continues at coordinate 13,530 of JAECUM010032461.1, forward strand.
CTTTCATATTGAGAATGTTGATATGTAAATGATTATCTTGGGGGGACCATGTTCAATGATGGAAGGAAGTGTGCCCCATGTTCTCTGTGCTTGCATCCATATATAATGTAATTTCCAGCTGTTGTGCTGCAGAGGTATACTTGATACAAGCCAAATGCGGTTACCCCTAACTCTGAGAATGAACTTGATATTTGTGCAGATTGTGAGAAGTTGGTCCAAAGTCTCTATCCCCATTTGGAAAACAATCATTTATAATGGACTCATATATGGATGACCTTGGACTAAAAGGTTGCTACAGCACTGAGCAAACCCAGCAGGTAATGGAATTCTTGGACAGGTAGACCATCCTGTATAAGCAAGGAAGCCACTATTGTATTGATTTTAATGTCCATTCCTGAAGGGGGGGTGTGTGTCTGTGTGTGATTTGGATTTTTAATGTAGCTTTAACAATTTTTCAGTCATATCACTACGATGTCTGCAGTGTCAAAGTTTATAATGATGGCTAGCACTGGGGCATCATGCCGCAGACATGTAGCATCATGTCCCACCCAATCAAAATATCCTGACACCTGGCCAACCAGTCACAGCACTAACCTCTTAATGCTGAGCGCCATGCGAGGCAACTGCAAGTACCATTTTTATAAGTCTTTGGTATGCCTCGGCTGTGGTTCAAACCTGCAACCTCCCCCATCTGAGCGGATGCTCTAACCACTAGACCATCGGAGCAGTCACCGTTCCTGAGAGTGTTGAATTCCATACCTAGATGGACAAAGCACTGAGATGGTTAGAGGTGGGATTTGTCTTTGCTGACAAGGAAACCATGGCTGAGAAGGAGAGTAACAAGGGATATCATGTCTTGCTCCAAGATTTAACTCACCCAATGTTTTGTAACATGTAGAACAGGTAGTTTAAATTGCCAAAATGGAGGTGGTCCAGGCATGGTCCATTTCCTGCTCCATCAATCGAGTAAAACCTCAGGAACTGATGCCAAGTCCAACTGGAAGTCAGGTAAATGGTGCTTTTGTTGGTGAATCACAGGAATCTCCTGGAAACCATGTGAATGGGATGTGAAGATATGCATCGTGCAAGTCCACAGTGATTGTGTAGTCTCACTCCTGGATGACATTTAGAACCCAATGTTGTGTTTTCATCGTGAACCAAGGGGCATTTATGAATGGACTGAGTGCACTCTGGGCAATGAAGGGATGAAGAGTGCCATGTTTGTAGCTGTCCCATTTGGCAGGGAAGAATTGGAGCTTTCATCCTACTGAGATCTGTAACATGAGCGGAGTGAAGATGATATCATTTTTTGGGATAGGAAGGTTCTCGTGGAGAGCATTGCTAGCAAAAATTATCACACTACCTCTGCTCATGTCCATTTTTTGTTTGAAGAACTGTGGTTTCTGACAGTCATAAATTCAGTAGGACTGCTTCCCAGTAGCTTGTATCCTAGAGACATCCTCATGATCTTTTTGCCTATTGCCCTGAAATCCCTCCACTGTAGCTGTGGCTGAGGAAGGAAAAGTGGTCTCCTCTGTGGCTTGTTTGTGGATTTTGTCAACCTGATCATTAAAAAGGTTAGATCATAATGGTTGTAGCTTGGCTATATGATGGTCTGTAGAAGTAATTTAAAAGTCCTGATGCTGGAATTAGACCAGGCATTTGTTGTAGAGGGAGAATGACAGATCTCCAGTGGACAAAAACAGGAAACTTTTTCAACTGAAGCCCATGCATGGAAAAGGCTTGAGAATAAAGCAAAGCAACATATCTTGGATATTGAGGCACTAAGCTGGGCACCCTATGCAGCAAGTGCTTTGTGGCAGGTTAGACTGATCCATGAGTGCCAACATATCCTTGGTCTATAAAACTGGACAAAGCTTTGTTCTTCTGGTGGTTGATACTCTGTGATCGATTGTGGTCATGACCCATTACGATCAGAGGTATCTGGTAGATTCTGGTCATGATGGAACAGGGCAATCATGGTTGGCGTGATGTCCAGTTCTTCAGGTTGGGATGGGGTATGGGATATTGATCCATGAAGAAGGTCCTTGATTCTGATGTGTGAGATGGTAATTGAAACTGTTGGTTTGCTATCTCACTTTCCAGCAAGTGATATGGTGTCAAACCCGAACATGCACACTGATTATGTCCTCCTTCAAGATGCATTTCTGTGCTTTTCCATTTAGTATCCCAAGTACTGCTGCCCAGTGACTTCTGTTCATAATATGCAAGTCTGACATGTATTCACAGACTTATGACCAGAGTAGCCTACACATGTAGAGTGATTGTCAGTCTGGCCTTGCCTATGGTCTAAATCTGTAAGACAAAAAAAGCAGATGATATATACAGGTGTTACACAGTACACATTCTATCTGATGAACTTCAGAGTCTATGTGCAGAGCTACACACTGATAATTCCCTGTAAAAAGGTGCATGCAGCTGCCATACAGGTAGAGTATTGGGATGTCCCTATTAATAATTACAAAGTGGGCACTAATAACAATGCTAATAAATGTTATCTATAGGAAAGGCCAATTAACTGCCTTTACAAGTACAATCACAGATGCATCACTTAGAGTATCTATGAAGTGTATGCACTGAAAACTTACCTGTATGGATCTGACTGCAGTGGAAACAAAACAGCAATATAACTAAGTTTTCTATGGTGTACATCATAAATGCACATAAAAATGCACTTAAGTGTCATTATTGATACTTATGAAGTGGATGCTATATCAATTGTAAGACAATGTTACCTGTTGGAAAAGGCATATGATGTCTATACAGGTAAAATCACTAGAGTGTTGTGTATGTAACCATAAAGTGGATACCAAGAATAGATTAATATAGAAAATTTACCTGCATGTATGAGACTGTAGTGAAAATTAAACAGCAATATCATATGAATTTTCTACATCGCACACCAGACCTACACCTACTTAAATACAGCTATAGCAACTGCAACCCATGCAGGTAAGTAGCATGGGTGCTTAAGTGCATGAGGACAGCAAAATGATGACAGTGAAAAGCCAGAAACATTGTTGTCTGAGATAAAAAGAACAGCAAAGTTGTAAATTATAGATGGACCATACTTCCTTTTGAAGATGACACTACTCCAATATGCTTTAAGGTATTAAACTTAAAATGCTTGTATGAGGATTATGAGGACTCGCTGTAATGAGCATGCTACTCAGCACAAGCAGAAGTAGCAACCAAAGTATTCATGGGACTTGGTGCCAATTGCTGTATCATGTGGAGATCACTTCAACTGCCATCTAGGTGTGCAGTGTGGCCAGCTGGTAATATGTTCTCCTAAGGTATGATGATCAGGTAACATAATTGAAGAAATAGAGAAAGGATGGATGGATGCATGGATGGATAGATAGACAGACATAGATAGATAGATAGGAAGGTAGATAGACAAGAAAGCAATAGATAGATAGATAAGAAAGCAATAGATAGATAGACAAGAAAGCAATAGATATATAGATAGGAAGGTAGATAGACAAGAAAGCAATAGATAGATAGACAAGAAAGCAATAGATAGATAGATAGGAAGGTAGATAGACAAGAAAGCAATAGATAGATAGACAAGAAAGCAATAGATAGATAGACAAGAAAGCAATAGATAGATAGATAGGAAGGTAGATAGACAAGAAAGCAATAGATAGATAGACAAGAAAGCAATAGATAGATAGATAAGAAAGCAATAGATACATACATACATACAAATATACATACATACATACATAGACAAGAAATAGACAGACAGACAGACAGACAGACAGACAGATAGGTAGGTAGTCAGACAGACAAGAAAGTAATAGAGAGATAGATAGATAGATAGATAGATATGTAGGCAAATATGTCTGCTACCTAACTGAATAAAACTATATACCTGGCTGAATGACAAATCCCTTTTCATCAGTCCAGACAGCCATAGTGTCTGGTTGAATTGTAAAGGTAAACTTTAGTGAAGTTTGTTTGGGAATGAAGAATCTGTCAAACCCAGCCAGCTGTCTTTGAGGCATCTGCTCTTGTGTGTCTAACCACCAGATATACACCTGCACCACCTGTTGGGTTAGAGAGAAGAATATAGATTTTAAACTACATAAAAATAGCTGATAATCAAAACAGTAACCTAAAGTTGTATGACTAATGAGATCTTCCCACTGAGTGTGTGCAAAGGCAAGTTTGTCCAGAAAGTATGTCTTTTAGGTTTTAATGCCAATTTTCAGCACATGATAGGCTAATTATGCTTGCTAGTATACTAGGTGAAGGAAGAATGTGGATCACCCCTGGAAGAGCCACTGATCCATGGGAAGCCACTGGCAAGCTTTCTTACATAATGAAGTTAGTTGAGCTGAAACTCAAACTCATGCAGACAGAGATGAGATGTGCGAGTGATCTGTACAGTTGAGCCCCTTTGACCACTCAGCTACCTAGGGTCCCTTGTTCAAAAAGAATGTGCTTCCAACAGTAGTTTATGACCCAAATAATTATATACAAAATGTAAAATACTGGATAAAAATGTCCCTGTGTTTATGTAATGGTGTACTGAAGCCGTTTTAAAGTGGCATAATGAACTGTACCTGACAATGCTTCCAAAATTGTATTTATGCAAAGCAAACCAAACAATGGATGAAAAGATATGGGTTTAAATAATTTATTTTACTGTCCATTCCTATTTTAACACCAACAGAAAGTATTTCATTGACAACATTCATAATATCAGGCAGCGTGCTGTGCAGGTTCAAAACATAACTGATGACTTCTATATTTACAATTTCTGAAATTTTGTTAACATTTTGTTGTTTGCATAAGAGTATTTCTTTTTTCAGTGCGATCTTTCGCTAATTTAGAAAAAAGTATACTTGCAAATTGCAACTCCTATGACTGTAGGATGTGTGATAGCAAGATTTTGTAATTCATCCCTGGAACTGCCAATCACATTATGAGGGTTCTGAACTTTTGTTGCAAATGGAATGCATACTTGTTCACATAGAGATAAAAAAACATGAAAAGGCATTGAAGTCCAAATAAAAGGTACTATTTCTATCCATTTCTCGGTCATTAATACAATTTTACATGCAGCCACAGGTCACAGCTTTAGGATATACTACTATTTTGTCCATTACAATACAATGTTCTCATAAACACTGATCCACATACAAACAGCTGACATGTAATTTAAAAATGTAATGATCAAGAAAATAACATTAATATATTAGCTGAGAAAATAGTGCAAATTTTGCAGTATGTCTTTGGAAAAAACCTGCTCTATACATCACTTTCTTTTTGCCCAATATTTTTATGCATACTTATTTTAAGACTTTCTCTTCAATACCAGTGTGTAAAAAGTGCTAGCTATTTTCAGTTAAATGTACATTAATCTGAGAGAACCACCATACCTTTGGCTATTGTACATCTAGAATCATCAGGTACAGATTTTTCAATCATGTTAAAATGTCATATATCAGGTCCTTCATAAACCAAAGATGTAAATCTGGATGAAGTTTTAACAACTAATTACAATATTTCAGGTCTTCCGACTTGCAAATCTTTTTACAAATCATAATTAAATATTTTCTATTATTTATAAGCAAGTTAGTACCTTTTTGTGTGTGATTTATGTGTGATTTAGTTTTTTTAACATAGCTTTAACAATTTTTCAGTCATATTGCTACGATGTCTGCAGTGTGACAGTTTATAGTGATGTCCCACACTGAGGCATCATGCCGCAGACATGTAGCATGATGTCCCACCCAGTCACATTATCCTGACACCAGGTCGACCAGTCCTAACACTAACCTCTTAATGCTGAGCGCCAAGCGAGGCAGCTGTTAGTACCATTTTTAAAAGTCTTTGGTATGACTTGGCTGGGGTTCGAACCCGCGACCTCCCGCATCCGAGGCAGACGCTCTAACCACTAGGCCACTGGAGCGGTATTGCCTTTTTGCACATGATGTGATGATTCTAAACAAATGTAAGTGAAAACAATGAGGGGAAACACACAGGCCTAATGAACTAGCTAAATATATGTTCCATTTGAGTGACGATATTTGAACATCAATACGTAATGCTTGTGTGAATTTATCATGACAAGAGCTCAAATCACCAGTTTTAAAATCTTTACCACACATGTACCGAGATTAATGCATGTATTCTATAGAGTTCATTTTACATCCCACTTTATTCTTAAGGTTCAACTCTTAAGGCAATAAACAATATATTTAATGGGCATTAGTTCTATGGACATGTGCTACTGAATAAATATTTTCAATTTTTCTTTATTTCACTTAATGACGTTTATTTATGTTAATGTATACAGTACCATGGACAACCAGGTGCCTATTCATGTAAGTATCTCAATCAGTGACACCTTTTGTTCTCCCTGACAAAAGTGTCAGAGCTTTGAATTGAAAGTAACAACTAGCATGAGCAAAGACCAAACCAAATGCTTATAACTACAGTAACTGTACATGCACTTATAGACAAAGGATAATCTTATATGGCAGGAATGGAGAGGTCATTGTACTTGCAAAGAAAATAACACAACATGCAAAATGGTCTTTCTTGGGAGTTAAAATAAATTTTATTTGAATATAAATATTATGAATATTTAAATATAAATTATACAAGTTTGAAACTGATGGAGTATATTATGTATTTTTATCATTTCATTACTTATTTTATTACAGTTTTCTCTCTCTGACAAAATCTTCAGCTAAATGGAGGCATTAAGTTACAATGAGCCAAACAGCACAAAGATGGGCTGAAATCTCTCTTTTCTTTCTCTCTTTCATATCAAAGCATATTTTATTTTTATCAAAAGATGCAAGAAAAAAAAATGTGTCATGGAACATCTGGAATGTCATGGTTATTCATTTTCTAACTTGTCTGTTCCAATACACGCATGTAAACAAATTTTAACAACATATATGTCTGATGCATATGAATTAATACTTATGATCATGTAAATAAATTGGAATCCTTATCTATGTTGGGTTCTATATTTTTTGTACATGATCTCTCCCCAAATGATAATTATTTGTATTAAACATTATTTTTCGTACCTTGAAAAAAAATTATTTCTTGTAAGAAAAATTACATGAAATACTGCAGTTTAATATCTAGGCTTTTAAGCTTAAGTCTGGGCATAGATTTTGTTCTAAGCACTTTCGATGAATGGACTTTACATTGATAACATCATGTTTGACTGTATGATCATAAATTTTATAATAATTCTCAAATTAAAACCTTGATGATCACCTGGCTCCAGTTTCACTAAACATCTCAAAATATGTCCTCCTCGAATGAGATTTTAAAAGATCTTTCTTGTTGCTTGGTTAGCAACATCATTGTTTCTTCACAGAACAGTCCGCATGCAACAAGAATTAAAAATAATCATAAAATTCTCTAAAGTTATTGTGCAGAACCCATTTTTCTTCTTTCAGCCACAGTAACCTTGACCTTTGACTTTTTGACCCCAAAACAAATAGGGCTCTTCCTTACCCAAAGTGTGAAGCATTAAACAAAATTTGATAACTGTAGATGGTGAACAACTCAAGTTATTCTGAAAAACATGCGAAATGAGGGGCAGATGGACCAAATGACTGATTGACAATATCATAACAATACACCCCACTTTATGGCAGGTAGAAAAAACTGCACTGGCAACAACATAAAAATCTTATAGTCTTTCAATTCAAGGATGCAATGGTAAATCTAAGAAAATTAGCAACCAACAAATAAGAGTTAAATCACAGTATCTTAGTTTAAAGTTATATGGCAAGTAACAACTTTTATAAGTTTACGCTTCTCATTTTTGAAATCCTCACATTGTCTATCAGTGAGGATGGATATTTTCCAAGGAAAATGTGAAAAATCCTTATTCCACCTCATCCAACTATTATCACACCTTGCATAATATCAATCTGTGTTTGGATTTGCACATCATCACTGATTTATTTTTGTCATTACATACATGACATCACACTGTCTGCTATACTATTTTGATGAAACTGTTTAATTTCAGAACTTTAGTTATCTGTGCTTTAAGAAAATGTACAAGTTTAAACTAATCTGAACTGCTCAGTGTAAAGTAAATCTTTTGGACTTTTTTTGTAGCTCAAACAATTTTCAACAGACATTTTATCCTTTTGATCCTTTTGCTGTACCTATGGAGTGTCATTTTATCCTTTTGATCCTTTTACTGTACCTATGGAGTGTCATTTTATCCTTTTGATCCTTCTATTGTACCTATGGAGTGTCATTTTATCCTTTTGATCCTTCTATTGTACCTATGGAGTGTCATTTTATCCTTTTGATCCTTCTATTGTACCTATGGAGTGTCATTTTATCCTTTTGATCCTTTTACTGTACCTATGGATTGTCATTTTATCCTTCTGATCTGTATACTGTACTTAAGGAGTGTCATTTTATCCTTTTGATCCTTTTAATGTACCTATGGAGTGTCATT